>ML782208.1:170546-202878 GCA_009831015.1 Picea engelmannii
GGTTACTTGGTGCAAGTCTCGAAGATGACAAGTACAACTATGCAACTCATTTCATTATGTAACTATTCAAGACTATGAAAAAATAGGCATTATTAAATAACGGTCCCTAAAAATAAGTCATTACTAAATAAATTCAATATAAATATTTAAATATAAAGTAATTCACTTAATTAATACTATCGAAATTTAATCCTAAAAGAATATATTTTATTGCATAGAAAAGTGCTACTTTTACAACCTAGTATGATAAAGATGTTGTCACATATGTGGGTAGTTCTTACATCATCATATGTCAGCTTAAAGAAAAACATAATACTTAAAATAAATAATAATATTAATAGTATATGTTATCCAAATATAGATATGGGTTGTAGGTGCAGGTGGCAGTCTCCATGATCATAGGGGGATAGAGATTATGCACTATGCTTGGGGCCCAGGGAATGTGATTTACAATCTAGTCGAAGCTTATTCATTGTGGTGTGGGCCCAACAACGCAAAAAATTATGGAATCGGGACCCTGTATGTCTTTGGGGATTCAATGTTAATCATCTAGGGAGTAATCACCTAGAAGAACCCTTGAGGGCATCAACTTCAAGGCATTGTGGCAAAGATCAAGCAAATTTTATCTCAATTTGATAAGGTCTCTCTTTTCCACATCAAGAGGGAATTGAATGGAGAGGCAAATGCATGGGAAAAATTGTGACATCATTGAATCTAGTGAGAATCATGGAAAATGGGGAATATAACTATGCCACAATCCCCTAATCATTTCATTAGTGGGTGGTTAATCAAATTTACTATGGCCAAGTGGATGACAACCAAAGTACATTCTGTGTGGCTTCCCTCAAGGTCACGTAAGGAGAGTAGGTGGCAGAGGGACAATAAGAGCAAGCAAGTTTTCTCTCATTTATTCAGATTGAACTCACATAAGGGATTTCAATGCATAGACATGGAATGTAGAAAAGGATATGGGATAAACTAAGGTTGGGAGCCGCCATGGTTTTGCAGAGTTGAGGCTTGGTGGTGGAAGGATTTAGTCTAGGATTGTTTGATTGAGTGTGGGATTCTAGAGAATTGGAAAGGGAGGGCCCATGGCATGAAATCCAAGGTGCATATGTGGATGGTATCAATGAGCATAGAGTGGTTTAATTTTTGATTTCTTGTTGGTTTGGTTTGAAAATATATAGCCCTATTTCAATTTTTGTTCCCAATTGAGTTGCTCTTGTGTGGAGTGCAATTAGCCACCCATAATTGAAGAAATTGAGGTTTTCTTCCAAACAAGAGTTTTGGTTCAGAGTATAGTGAGTCAATGTCAATTCACTCTATGTTATATGGGTAAGAGGAAAGGGATAATAGTGTAACGATGTCAGGTGAAGATGCTTGGGAATTCAAAATTTTCTTGCGCAGTCACCAGGAGATAATGAAGGCTGACAACAATGTTATCATGGTCATCTCCTCCAAGATGGTAGAGTTGGAGCATTCCAGTATATCCTAGAATTCTAATCTCTCCAGCCTTCTTCTCAATAAAAAATGTCGGATTGACTCGTTGGAAGTAGAATGGAGTAGACTATGTGCATTGGTATTAGCTCAACGAGTGGTTAACCTCTCCTTGGCATCAAATAACCTAGGAACTCAAAGCTCTAACCAAGAGGGGGGAGTAAAGGCAAATATAGTTTATCAGAATTAGGTTCCCATGGAAATAGAAGGTGAAGGAACCCATAGTTCTAGTGAGGAGTAGGAAGGTAAAAACATCGTGCAAATGTAAACCAATATGAAAATACCATATTTAGATATAAATAAAAATATTATAGAAATGGTATTTACAAAAAAGAATTGTTACATTGTAAGTATAAATATCTTGATAATATTCAAAACTATGTTTTTACTTATCCATATCTATATAAGTTTTGAACTCCAAGTTCCAATGAATTGAATGAAATTACAACCAACTTAAATCTATTTTAAATAATAAAAAAAATTACATTCAAAAGATTTTTTTCTTCTTTAATACTTAATAGATTTATAATTAACATAATTTTATATTGATATATATACACATTATTAATTTTAATAAACAAATTCTCTTCTCTTTATAATATCCATGAGAGAATATATCAATGATATATCAACCCTAAAATAAGTCGAGAAGAGTGAACTGAGGCGATTAGGGTTTCTACGGATATGACATCGCCTCAGCTCTAAGGTTCCCACCGAACTTTGAGATTAGGGTAACTGATATGTTGAGGAGTTTCCCCTTCTCTTTGGACAGTGAGGCAAGATGCATGGATAATCTAGAATCTTGGTCCTTGGAGTAATCACCTTGATTGCAATGTTTATCGAGGAAGATGACGTTGTTAGAGAGGATTTTAATGCTCGAGAGGAGATCTATGACTGTGACAGAGATGTTGGTGATTGCTAGTGTTGTTATTTAAGGATGGGATGATCATTATGTCATGTTCATGTAGCTATGTAAGGATGGGATGATTAGAGGCGATAAAGTTGTTTCCATTGCATTTGGGCCAAAGTTTGTTGTTTTTAGTGGACTTTACTCTTTCAAAAAGTAGAGACTACCTCAACTCTGAAGGAGATTTGGACTTTATATCCCTCCTTATTAATATAGGCCAAGTGACTAGATAAATTATATCTCTGATTATAAGTAGAATTTCTAAAGCTTCTACAGATGAAGACCTCCTTGTTCTCATCCTTAAGGATCTACAGAGTGGGCTCATCTCGAGGTGATTAGGGTTTCCATAGAAATGGCTTCGCATCAACTCTATGGTTATCGCAAAACCTAAGTGTTAAGAGTCGTAGGTTTCCACAACCTTCATTGGAAACCCTCCCCTCATCTATCTCCCATGGAGGAGGACCTCATGGATTACATGGAGGATCCACTAAGCGAGTTGTAGGTTTGGGAAGACATTCAAGACTTCTAGGTCACCTCAGATCCTTTCTTATCCACCCCTCCCAAGTCAAAATATAAAGGAACATATGCTAACATTATATACTTCAAGGAGAGGTAATTCTATGATCATCATGTCCCATTTTCAGCAAGTCATGCCCATGGTCTAACAGAGCTAACCACCATGGATCAATTTGGACATCAATACTCAGAAAAGGAAATCCCTAGCCTGGATGTAAAGGGACACCCTTTATATGAGGCTAATCATGCACAAACCTCATTGAAAGAAGGGAAATTAATCCCTCCACCCGAGATCAATCCCATCAGTGCTCTCACAAAAAGTGAATTCATCAATACGATGATGGGTGGTTTTGGCTCGAGTTCTTATGAAGGTGGTTCTCAATAGCACTTAGGCCTTGGCTTCATAGGTCGAAATATAACATGAGAATTATTGAGTGGTCTCCCCTCCTCTGATACCAAATTTTCAATTATAAGCATAGGATTAGAAGGGCTAGGGAACCAATAAAAACAAAGGAAATGCATCAAGAGAAAAAATGAGGTAATGAACATAATGTTTTGGGATAGTGCAAGATTAAACGAAATCATCGATTTCGAAAAATTTTCGTTGGTTGGAAGGTTCCCTAGCCATTGAATGGTAGTGGCCTCCCTTAGAAATTGGACAGAGGAGAATTTCAACATGCTACTAGGCTACATTACCTGAAGCATGATCCTAGTAAAAGGATGGATTGCTTGGTCCTTTAGGACCATGGAATATGTAGACAAAATCCTTTAGAGGTTTTGGACATGGAGCCCTCATGCCTTGTTCCTGAAAAAATGACATCTAGATTTTGATGCATGTTCAAAACATATATACTACACCCATGTTTAGATTAGAATGTTAGGTTTACCATTGGTGCTCCGGTCTGAGGATTTTTCAAAGAAATTGGTAACACTCTGGGACTTTACCTCGAAGTCGATAATTCCTTTTAGGAATCTGGGTATATGGGGTTGGTGAGGATAATAATGGGCCTTCACCTATCAAAAGGCCTAAATTATTCCATCATTATCAGAAGAGGACCTGCGTTTTTTCACCAGGCTCTCGAGATGAAGGAGTGCCTTTTAAGTGTGGGAGATTCCATGAGTATGGCCACCTGGTAAAGGAATGTGCTCTCCATCACTCAAAAAAAAAAGTTCAAAAACTTTGTCCTTCTATAAAAGAAATAGCTCCCCTAGCATTAAAAAATCTCCCTCAACATCACTACATGTATCCCTAATGGGTGATCCCCGAGTCTCGAACTCTCCAACAAAAAGGATAGTGTAAGAAACGTAAATATATAAAAATAAATAAAAATAAATAATAAATAATAATGAAAATACATAACAATTAATAATGAAAAGACACGTCTTAACAAAAGAACATGATTCTTAGTGAAAAGGTACCCACCTAGGTATTTATACGAGGCCCTCATTATATTCATTAATATTCTATCATCTCTCATATTTACTCAATATATTATTTTGATCCTTATGGATTCTTTTGTATTATTCCATTTGTTTTGTATATTTTTATGAACCAAATTGGTTCACCATAGCGAGAAATGGAACAACAATAACATCCTAGGAAGTCCCCTCAGCTTGAAAATGAGAGCTCTTTTGCACTAAGTAAGATTCCCTCTTCCCCTTGTGCTCCTATTGATTCCTCTAGCATATTAAAATTTGTCTCTTGAGAGGCTAATGTAGAGGTTGTGTCCACAGTTTTTCATGAGAATTTTCTATCTAGCCTATTAGGGTTATCAAATTCTCCTTATTTTCTAATCAATTTGGATGGGCTAGGAGAATCCCCCGACGTCGTGCAAAATACCCTTGATCTCATAACCCCACCCTTTATAGACCCTCTTTTAAATAAACCCATGGAATAATCCACCTCCTCCAAGGGCTCAAAACACAACCTAAGACCTTGCAACAAGGATTCATGGATTTGCGATGGATATTTTGAAGGTGGACTAGAACATCTAGAAGACAAAAAACACAAAGTTCTTGGACAAAGAGGAAGGAAATGTTATTTATCCATAGCCTAGAAGAAGGTAAATTCATAGGTAAAATGTGATAGAAAAAAATCTTTACTCGGGGCCCTTAGAGAAGATGCCCTAAGACAGGTTCAAAATTATCTTCCTCTTCCTAAATTGTAGAGGGATGGCCAATCCCTCCAACAAATTTTCATTAAGGAGGTTAATTACACTCACAATCTATCATACTCTTACACTAGATCATGAAATATGGAGGAAAAATTGTTCAACACCTTTGTAAGATATTTAAAGGATGGGATTTTAGCTTTGTGGATGCTCTAAGTCATTAAGGAGGGATAGTTACAGGGTGGAAGACAAATGCTTTTTCCCTCTCTAATTTGTGGGATTTTGAATCAGGGCTGGCTGTCTCCCTTGATTTTATAGATTAGGGGAAAGTGTTCAATTGCTTGAATCTCTATGGGTCATATGCATATTGATAGGAGTATTGCGAGTGTCTTTTTTTTAAAGTCATGGTTTCAACAAGGGATGGAAATTTTGGGAAGAGATTTGAATTTTACTCTAGGCACCTCTAAGATATGGGGGCCAGTAGCCCAACCAGATACTCTCCCAAATTTATTTATTAGAAGTTTGGAGCAACTTCGTCTGCTCAACATTGATACTCTCCCAAATTTATTTATTAGAAGTTTGGAGCAACTTAGTCTGCTCAACTTTGAGCTTTCTAAGTTTACCCCCACATGTACCAATAGACGGACTGGGGAGGCTTGAATAGCCAAACAAATTGATAGATTCTTGGTTTAGGAGATGTTATAGATGAATCACTCAGAATTAGACAATGGGTGTCATCAAGAGGGGATTTTGACCATAAAATGATTCTATTGGAAGTGCCCCATGCGATAGGAAATCCACCTAACCTAATAAAATAAAACCCATAATGGCTAAAAAATGAGGATTTCATCCAAATTCTCAAGAATGCATGGGTCCCTTTCAACATCTCACTTTAGGAATCCATAATCATTTGGTTCCATTCAACCCGACATATGGCTACACAATTGGCTATCAAATGGTCTAAATACAAATGAGAAAAAGATGAAAAGCTCCTCTGGAAGGTAGATTAAGCCATCTCCTCTAGACTCCCTTTAGAAGGATTCAAATTTCTTTTAGATGTTCAGAAAGATGAGCTCCGTGAGCTGGAGAATAAAAGAAGAAACATATTGTTTGATAAAGAAAATGAATGACACCTAAAAAGTAGAGCATTATGGTTAGAGGTAATTGGTGATGATTACACCAAATTCTTCCACCGTTTTGCAAATTGTAGGAAAAATTCCAACTCAATTAGGAAAATTGACAGAGGGTATGGGTCCTAGGATGAAAATTTCATTGACATTGGTCTAGAAGGCATCTCCCACTTTCAAAATATTTTAAAAGAGGATAACAGAGTCACACTCGATGCCATTCTTATAATATCTAGTTTCTTTCCTAGATTCGTTGATCCAGAATATAACCAACATCTCATTGAAGAAGTAGGGAAAAATGAATTTCTTAGAACCTTAACATCTTTTAGAAGGACAAGAGCCCAGGTCCAGATGGGCCACCCATAGAATTCTTTATCAATTGCTATGAATTCATCGAGGCATATTTACGCATATTACTGGAAGCAAATCGACTTTTGGGGATGGTCCTATTTGGATTTAACACTACATTCATTATGCTTATTCCAAAGATGGACAACCCCACAATTTTTGAGAACTTTTGTCCAATTTCACTCTGCAACATTATCTGTAATATCATTTCCAAAGTCATATATAGTAGGATCATATAAAATCTCTCTAAACAAGTCTCTGCAGAGTAGTTTGGCTTCCTTGAAGGGCACCAAATACATAAGGAAATAAGTGTTTCCTAGGAAGGGTTATGCATGCTGAAAACAAACAATTTGAAGGCCATGTAGTCAAGGTTGACTTATCCAAGGCCTTCGAAAGAGTTAGTTGGATTTTCATCCAACTCATTCTAATCCATTTGGGATTCAATCTACATTTTGTGGCCTGGGTTATGTCTTGCATTTGCTCCATGACATTCAAAGTCCTAATCAATTGATCGACCTCACCTTTATTCAACTATGAAAAAGGCATTCGCCAGTGATGTCCTATCTCTTTTCTCTTCCTCCTAGTCGCAAAAGAATTAAGTAGGGCACTCAAGGAATCTACAACAAACGACTCCTTCAAACGTATTCTAATTGGAAACTCTTGCTACATTTCACATTCAATTTTTGTGAATGACATCCTAATATTCTATGATGACTCAAAACATATGGTGGATAAAATCAAATAAATCCTAGATTTGTTTTGCACAACCACAAGAATGGTAATAAACTCCTCCAAGTCTTCAATAATAAGTTGGGTATCTCTAAGCATGAAAATCACTACTTAACCCTAAATTTCCCCTTCATGACGTCGACCTTTGAGGTCGGTCTCAAGTATTTTGGGTTCCACTTAGAGGAAAACATGTACATGAAGGGAGACTAGAAATGGCTCATAGCCAAAATTGAAAGAAAACTGAACACTTGGGGCAATAAATGGCTATCTTGTGGTGGTCATTTCATTTTTATAAAATATATCCTTGAGGCCATTTTGATATATTGGATCTCTTTGTCTTGGACTCTGAAAGGAATCTTGGACAAAATTTTCCAACAATGTTACCGAATATTATGGGTAGGAAACTAAGAGAATAAAGGAATGGCATTGGTCTCTTAGAGAAACTTTGCCATCCCTAAAACACAAGAAGGATGGGGCCTCAAAAAAAGTTTCCTTTTCTCCAAAGCCCTAGTAGCAAAAAATGTATGGATATTGATTAAGGAAAAAGGCTATTAGGAACAAGTCGTGAAGGAAAAATATCTCAACCATCTATATATCAAAACTGGATCTACTCCCCAAACAAAAAAGTACAGTCCTCTTCCATCATATGGAAAGCCACCGCTGTGGATTTTCCTCTAATTGGAAAATGGTTAATCTTGAGAGTTGGAAAAGGAGAGAAGATCTATCTTAGACTCGACCCTTGGGTTGGAAGAAAAGACTTATAGCATTGACTATGCATACCCCTCATCCTTGATCTCATATCAAAGGGTTTTTATACTCTATGTAAAATTGCAATAGGGGAAGCATTGAATTCTAGGAAACAACAATGGCCTACTTGGAGAGTCTTAGACCTAAATGAGGAATATGTGACAATTTGGACCTCTTAAATCGACTATCTCAAAAAATGAAGTGTATACATCAATGAAGAAGAGGATGAAATCCTCTGGTCAACAAACTCAATGGGTGGTTATAAACCTAGACTTGGATACAACACTTTGGCCTTTGAAGGTTTTGACAGGCCCTCATGTTGGTAATGGAAAATACTATGGAAATACAAATGCCCTGCCAAATCCATATTATTTATGTGGTTGTTGTTGAATAATAGAGACTAACCTAGGATTTACTTCAAAAAATAAGTTACGAAGGCCTAAGAATATGTAGTTTATGTGAAGTAGATTTAGAAATAATGTACATCTCAACCTCCTCCGTTCCTTCACTAAGTAGGTCTAGAGTGAAGTTGAAGGTCTCACAGGTTTGAAATCAAAATGGCAAGGATACACAATTGAAGTGGCCTTAAGAAAACGACACAAGGACAAGGAGACAAAATCCTTCAAAGCCTTGCACCTCACCATAACTTAGGGAGTTTGGATTGCTAGAAATGCAAAAATATTTGAAAACAAGGACGCACTGCCTTTCAAGTGTGCCTCACAAAGTATGAATATCATAAGATCTTTCCCTCAATTCTCATCAGTCCACTAAAGTGCAAACAATTCTAACTTGATTATTGACACTCAATATCCTTGGGCCTTTTTCAATTGAGCATCCCTGGGAGTTCCACCCAGTGGAGGAGCAAGTGGAAAAATCTTCCTCTCACAAAACCATACCCTTAGTTTCAAAGCTGACACTGGCCAATCGACAAACAATCAGTGTGATCTTACAACATTGAAATTGGTCTTACTCCTTTCTATCTAAAATTGAATCACTCATCTTCGAGTCCCAAGGGACTCCCTCCTTGTGATCAAATGGATGAATGGGGAAGCCAATCCAATAAATTTCTTGTTACAACCCCTCTTTTGAGATGTCAAACACTTGCAATCTTTCTTTACTCACATATAAGTTTATCATGTTTACAAGGAAAATAACAAAGAAACCGATAGACTATATAAGGGTGGCCTTGATTTGCAGGAAGACAACTGGAGATCCAAGAGTTCCAACATGGATACATTTCTATTTATCTTTATGAATCTTGGATTTAAATTTTTGCCTGTCTCTAATATGAATTTATGTTTTATGAAAGACTCTTTTATAGTGACAACCCATGAGATGATTGAAATGCTTTTGGAGTTTATCAAGTTTTGTTTTATTTAATGAACACAGATGTTGATACTTTTCTAGTTCATGGTTGCTAAAAGGGTAACATAGAGACCCACTGTATATGTGATTGCTAAAAACACATTGTTACCCCCATTGTTGATATCACTGATACTTTTATGGTTCATGATTGCCAAAAAGTGACATGGAAACCCTGTATATGTAACTCCATTACTAATATCATTGTCAACGAGTTTTGATTTGGATTTATACCACTCAATCCTTCAATTTTGATATGGATTTAGACCACTCAATCCTTTAGTTTTGATCCTACAAAAGTAATGAAAATACCCTCTATGATATTATGCACATGTAATTTTCTCACTCTCTAATAAAATTACTCAACTTTTTTTGGTTAAAAAATAAAAAATAATAAAAATAAATTCACTCATTAAATCATATAAATAATGTTCATGGCTATGACTCAAAATATACTCGCTCATTAAATTACATCAGATATTCCTCTCTAAACCTAAAAAAGTAATTCAAGTGGACCATATTTAAAAATTGGAATATTTTAAGGATTTTTCTTCATCGCAATTATATTGGTTTAGAATGTAATGGAAAGTTTAAGCAATGATTATACCTACACCGAGTAATTCGAGTAACAATGATATCCTCACAATATCAAGACAAATAGAATATAAGACATATGTGCCTTTATTGAGTTGGTAACACCCATCCTTAATTATTATATAGCTTGACTTCACAAAATAGTACGTACCACCAACCAATCACAGATCATGTAGATGTTAAAAAAATGAAGCGTTGTCTTTTTGGTTGTTACTACCAACAACATTATTGCATAATAAATGTCATTAATGTGCAATAAATGCTCACAAAGGGAATCCAATAATATTATTGCATAATAAATGCCATTAATGTGCAATGTGCAATGGATACTGATTAAATAATTCAAATGCCATTAATGTGCAATGAATACTGATTAAATAAATAATTCCGAGACACCATTGGGAAGATAAGTCATAAAGAGACTCCTCCACATGTAGATCCTCACATACTTCTATAGATTATTTTTGTTTTTGAAAAAGAATCCATCCAAACCCAAGCATGCTTCCAATTGTATCAAACCAACAACTAAAGTACAACTTAGGGAATTATTCAATAAATTCACAAATATTCATAGGGATTCGCATAGTTTTATATTCATTAGAGCAAGTCAACATGATTCCTTTTAACATCATAGTTAGTCACATCATGGTCTTAAGGTGATCACGGGGATTAAAGGGTTTATTAGTTTGTTGTTGATAAGGAAAATGTCTAACTTGTAACTTGCAACATTAGAGGATGAGAGGTTCTTCTCAATTAAAAGTTTTAAAAAGGTTTTAGTTAGACTTAGTATTATTTGGACTAGGGAATTTCTCTAGATTTTTGCTTGGTAATTATTATTGATATTATGATGTTAAATGAATAAATTTTAAGTTTTAAATTCAATTTTAAAAATAACAATAAAATGTTTTAATTTAATATCTAGTTAGGATTTAGAACATGAAATAAACAATCATTAGAATAAAAAATAGTTTATTGTGGAATAATTGTCAAAACATTGAAATCACTAGTGACCAAATTAAGTTAGCGTCATATTAATAACCAATAACCATTTCATCTTCACCACCAACAACATATTGAATCATAACAATACGAAACAATTATTATTGGCATGAGAATAATCTACATCAAAAGTAAAAGTCTTACAATCAACCTACACCACAGTTACACTAGAGTGAGCCTCCAAAAAGTGGTCTGTAATGGCTTCTCCTCATTAATAATTCCTAGAATATTCTATAAAGGTGAACATGAAAAAAGGTTGGTTTATATTGAGTTTATCTTATTTATACAAGAGAAGAAGAGGGATATTCAACATTCTGGCCCTCTTGTTAGCTATTTGTTTCCCTTTTTGAGTATTTAGGTTTCCTCATCTAGTTGTCCTTTTCTACCTCTCGGGGGTTGGATTCCTTTGCTAGTTCTAACTCCTTTGAAAATGTGATTTCTTTCTTGGATATTCAATTTCTTCTTTTATTTATCTTTTCGTGCCACTTGTGAGGTTTGTCTCCTTTCTTGATTGTTCAAACAATCTTCTTGGCTATTCAATTTTTGCATCCCAATATCCTTTTGTGCCACCTAACAGTATTGATTTCTTTTGACAGCTCAAACTTCCTTTTCTTTAACTATTTGAGCCTCTTTCTTAGTTATTTGATTCCCTTTGTAGTTGTTATAAGTTGCTTGCATGTTAGTCTATAAATCATGGACCACACAGGTTAACATTTAAGATTAAGTCAATAATCCCATTGACAAATCCCTTTTGGTATTTTTGGCTATAATATATATTTTTTGTCTTTCTACTAAGTTCGAGACCAAGACTTGAGTTTAAAAGAAGAATTCAAGACTCAAAAGAAAACTTCACAAGGAAAGCTCAAAGTCAAAAGAAAAACTCAAGGTTTGAAATAAAACTCAATAAAAAGGCTCAAACTTGAATTCAAAGAAAACTCCCTAAAAATTAAATAACCAACCAGGGATTTTGATTTAAAATTTGGGCCGATTTTGGGATCGAGAAAGAAACCAAAAAATAAAGATAAAAAGAGACCCAATTCGAGGACGAAGTTTGATATAAAAATCAAAGGTTGAAAAAATTTGAACAAAAGAAATTAAAGAAGAAAAACACAAAGAAAGGAAGAAACCAAAAACCCAATTGAAAAATCAAATTCAAAATAGAAACGAAAAACAAGCCAAAATAAAGTAAGTGAATCATAAAGGTTCATCTAACTTAACTTTCTAAAAAGAATGAAAAATGTAACTTAAAATAATAAACAACCAAATTCAATATAAATAAAAAAGAAGAAAACACATATTCAAATTAGTGAAGAAAATGAGAGACCCCAAGTTTTTGCTAAAACTTAGGGGTTGTTGAGAACTCAACATGCTCACATTCAAGGACTATAATTTTATAATTTGCACTTTGTGGACTAAAATTTACCCCTAATTTTGGTATATTCTTTTGTTTGTAGTGTTTAATTTTTAATTTTAAAATTCGAATATGTACTTCATTTTTTTTCTAGAGTGTGCACATTATAATTTATTTATTATTTCTTGTTGCACCTTCATTGTATCACTGGATTTATGAGTAAGTGGCATGATCGTTGTTACCTGCATCATGGCTATGGTAAGATCCCAACAAAATTACAATATGTTATTGTAATTATGTTCTGTTTGTTTGTTATGTTAGGAAGAAAAGGATTAATAAATTATTAAAAAAATAATAATGCAAATACTAATTTGTCAAGTTAAGACATAGAGAGTTTTGTGAAATACTAATTAAAAAGTAGATTGAGCCAAGACATTAGTATTGTTGGAGTTAGTGAAACTTAAAAAGATTAAACCATGGCATTAGTCACATAATTTATTGGAGTTAGTGAAACTTAAAGTCCACTAAGCCATGACATTAGTAGAGACTTTGTTAGAGTTAGTGAAACTTAAAGTCGATTGAGTCATGGTATTAGTAGAGACTTTGTTAGAGTGGACAAAATCCAAATCATAGTTCAAATAATAATGAAAGCACTTGTCACCTCTATGGAGAACTTGTCTATCTAAAGGAAGTGGTTACTACTAGCATGAAAGGTGCTCTTGGATAATATTTTTTTCTTCCTCCTAGAGTTGGTACCACTTCGCGAAGGATTTGGGAATTGAGTAGGAAGACACCATCTTGAAAGGATGACAATTTTTTGATTTGTATCTCTATGAAGTTATGACACTTGACATGGGACATGTAACATGGAGGTCATGTTGATACACGTATCTAACATGGAACACACAAACCCTAGAAACATGACACGGGGACACATTACACACACACAAATACACATGGATATGAGTATTCAACATGGGACAGATCGACCCTAGAAAGAGGATACCAGAAACACGTTACACACACATATATGTTTAAAAAATTACAAAAATGAAATATAGACCTAAAGATCCAATTTTTTAGAAACTAGAACATTTAAAAAATATTTGTACAACTAGTTACTATATCAATGATGACCAAACACATAGAAAATTAGAATATTCAATACACATGTGTCATACAATAAAAGTTTAGAACCATAAATGATCTAATTTTCTAATTAAGTCACTTGATGTCATCAAAATCAAAATGCATTACATAGATACTGAGCCACTGATACTTTTGGTGGGAATACCAATGATAAATACAAAATAGGGTAGATACTAGAACCATAGATGGAAGAATCTCATAGCTTGTCACTGTTAGTTGTCCTCCTCCATGTCAAAATCATCAAAATAACCACCACTGCCGCTACTTTCTCCTCCATCCTCCTCTATATCCAATTATCCAAGATTTGCATATGTTGGTTTGGAGGATGACGTATCAAGAGGATCACCTCATCAAAAGTGACTAGCTCTAGCTCTAGTTCGTTAAGATCCAAGTTGGCTATTGCCAACTCAAAGCTATTGTCCAAACCCATATCATTTGGAGACATATCCCACATTTTTTTCTTCATCGGGATAAATAATTTTTTAAGATCCCCAAGGGTCTTTTTCATGCCTTGGTGTTGGATATGTCTAGGACATGTGTTCGACACATTCTTGGCAAGTGTCTTGTTTTAGGAAACATGATAAACATGTGTCATCCACATGTATAAAATTCAAGAAACAAGAACAAACCCCTTAAGGGATGTGTCCTATTACTTAACTACGAAACAACTTACAAACCCATGCACCATTAAAAACATTGTTCTTTTAACAACAAAACATACCCAAGGCTTATACCTACTTTGGACATATAAAGGTGATACAATGCACTAGCACACCCCCACAGGGTCTCCACTCAACTAACTTATGACATAGCACATGCATTTGTGGGATATTAAAGAATACCTCTAAATTCAATGGATATTTATAAATACCCCCCAACACCCTTTTGTTGAACCCCCGTCTCAATACAACTTTCCAATTAAAAAAACCTTATTTTTACTAGATATCCCCTATTTTTACTAGATACCCCTTTTTATACCCCTCAATACATATAAAACCCCCATACCCCACATCCCCACCCCCAATATCTACAATATATTGACTCTATTTTTGACAATTTAAAAACCCCCTTTATGAATGAACATGATAAGATATTGGTCAACAAGGTGAAGCTCCCGTGCACACGCCATTATGTTAGAATTTGACTCCCTATACAATCATGAAGTCCTACACCACCTTTATGCATTTCACATTATGGGTTATAGTTTTATTCTAAGTGTGTATTAGATCTTATTTTTCCTCCTCGCATTATCTCCTTATGAGGTATTAGTGTGACAAAAAATATAGTTTATGATGTGGTTTTGAATTCATGTACTATAAAATTGTATAATTGGAATGAGTATTGAAACATAGAAGAATATGGCTTAAGGCCTTTTCTTCCAAGTTCTCATGTCTTGTTTTGTGCTCTATTTCTTAACATGATATCATGACACCTTTAGTCTTAAGGGCCTAATAGCTCCTCGATGGTAGTGGTCCATGAGGGGTTTGATATGAGAAGCCATTAATATAATGTCTTGATATTAAGGTGCTAAGAAGAACAATGGGTGCACACGAGCTACATCATCAAGGAAAGAAAGCAACTTTGTTCAAATCTTGGTTTGTGGATTGGACCTTTTGATCATTTCCCTCCATTGTAGCATGGATAAGGTGGTTATTTGAGCTTATCATCTGGGTGCAAATCTAATTGCAAAGCTTCAATCAATTGGATTCTATTGCCACATAAAGTAATACAATACATAAGCCTCCCACCCAACTTCGGTGTAAGGAATGGATGATTCTCAAATGCTTTTCGCCTACAATTCACAAGGTGCATTAACTTTAACTTCTTGGATGCCAATCCTCTCAAATAAATTTGCAGTCAATTTGATCTCATTGTGAGGATTATCATGTTTATTAATTTGATTTGTTTTGGTTTGAGGATAAAAGAACGTAGGATGGGGATCCATTAGATTGTTTTGTGGCCTTATACCTTGACTCTCAGTGGTCGATCTAGTGCATTTTTCAACACCCTCATCACGAAATTCGATCATTTTTTTAGTAGCAAGGAACGACCTTCTCCTCTACAAATTGAGACTTTCCTCAACTAGATCACACCTCTACAGATTATTTGTGGCTCTAGACCGTGTTTCTCAAATATTTGTAGACCATGTCTTTCTTAGGTTTACAAATCATGGTGATCATATCTTTTTAGATCTATGTTACTCCTCTGCACATGACCACAATTCATAGTCTTAGATATGTGTGGGCCCTCTCATTCACCAACATAATCATGGGAAATTTCCTCTTGGAGATTCAACCCTCATTGTTTCTTTATTGTATAATTCATGGTTCATGGCCCTCAAATATGCCACTTGTTGCTCAACCCTATATTTTCACACAGATTTGTTTGTAGTCTACTAGATTTATTTTATTGCTTGGATGGAATTGCTTGTTTGTACCATGTTGCTACTACTATTGGAGGAAGCCCTCTATTTTTTACTTGAGTAGATTGCAAAACATCACATGCTAAGCCACTAGAATTCATAGAAACTTGTGCCTCATAATTGTTTGAACTCTCATGTCCATATAGATGGTAGTTTCCTTTAAGATCATGTCCCAACTGAAAACAGAGGTATTGTACAATACTTTGTGCTAGGAAGGTAGACATAGATCCATGTGATTTGATCTATAGTAATAGATATCTGTCTCATACAATCCATTCCCTAGTTAGAATGAACACATTTTGAGCCAACACAATTGCATAAGCTCGTTAGAAAGGAAAGGTGGAAAGAAATGGAAAAAATTTCAAGTTATTTTTTTTTGGGTTCATAATGTCATATATCCAGGCCAAAGCATTAAAAGAATTGTGCCTTATATTGAAAATTGATCTATTTATTTAATGAGGATAGGAGCTGAAGTGAGAAAAATTTCATGGTACATAGATTGATTTGATTTGTTGTAAACAAGTGGGCCAAGTACGTGGTGATACCTTTTTTTAAAGGTGATTGTAAGCCATTATGAGATTGTAAGGTGATATTTTTAATAGGGGAAACATTGGTCTCTAGTGGATATTGATGAGATGGATTATTGATTTTCCTAAAAAAATGAAGTGGGATGTAAAATTGCAACAAAACATGGTCCATGGCATATTGCGATATGAAGATTATTGAAGGTTTGTAATTAGTATGGGTACACCATTGTGATCCAAAGAAAGATACCATAATCAAATCATTTGTTTTGCTTCTTGTCTTAGATTTGTCTGAAATTGAATAAGGGGGTCTAAGGAACCTATTTTTTTGTGCTTGTGTGCATAAATTTGTGTATGATAGTGTCTTTTCATACATGTTGTCTACATATTAAGTAAATTTGATGCATTAAATTTCCTTCCACAATCTCATGCAATCGAAGGAAAACAATCCTCTCACACAAATTAAAGGAAATCAGGGCACTCAATTAGAATCATCAATCATTGAAGGAAATGGGAAAATCAAGATAATAATTAAAGGAGAAGTTTATGGACTCAAGGCATCGTGAAGTATTCAATTTTGAAGATAAAAATCCAACATTAGTTGTAACTTGCAAATAGTTTTTTTGTTTGTAATTTTACTTGTATTTTCAAAATCAAGTTGAATTGCGTTTGGTGGGTGCGTTCTCGATTGAACTCTACACCCTTCAATTTATGAGTCTATGATGAATTGGTTAAGTTATTGAATTGTATACATAGTGGAATTGCAAGAAGCCCTCTTTATTTTCAAGTCAATTGTAATCCAAACCTACCTGCATAAGGAGACCTCATCATTCTTTATAAATGGCTTGAAGCCTAGAATTATTGGAATTACTGAACACTCTAACACTCACTACCTCTTAAATTAGTTCTAGTTTGTTTGAAAGTTTTGCAATACAAAGTCGAACTTCTTTGAACTCAGTGACAACTTCTTCATGATGAACTCCAACTAAAATATCTTCAATATTTTGAACTAGACTTTGTTTGAAGCAACCCATTTTTTGAATTTAATAACGATTCCAATAAACAATCAACATAGGATCAACTCAATGAAACAAATTTAGATGTAGTTTTAGATGAGGATGAAGTTATTCATGAACATGATCAACATACTCTTTCCAATCTCAATATCACACCTTCGAAAGAAATGAAAATAAATAAACACAAAACATGAATTGGATATGATAAGGATGTAACCTTTAATATTTCAGATTATTCTAGACCAATCCATTTCAACAGTGCATGATTCCTTCAAGAAGTTTAAAATTCACCTGTTCAAGTTCAACATTAGAATGCTAAGTGCCAACATTTTCATTGAATTGGTCATATGGATGATAAGTGTTTTGATCTCCATCCTTGTCAACATTGTGGAAAGCATAATCATTCATTAGATATATGCTCCACAGTAAATAAACCCACAAGATTAAATATTCACTATGGGTGGATCGATGCTTCATAATGGTCATCAACAACCAAGCAATGATACGAGTCTTACCGTAGAATTCCCTCTCGATTAAAGAAACATCTTGCAACGTATAGCCATTCAATCTTCTTTCCTTGAACCTTAAAGGGGGGGATTTACACAAATGAAATGAGAATGGTACTCTCTTGCACCTCAAAGGGGGGAAGTATAATGATGAAAATATTTTGCACCTTAAGGATGGGGAGTACATTAATGAGTGAAAATGTTTAGTGGTAAACTGAAACCACCAACTGAAGTGAAAATTTTTAGTGGTCAACCAAAACCATTAAATGCAATGATGAAGGGTAACCCACATGAAAACCCATTACTTTTGACCTTCCAACTGACAAAGGGGGGATTATTATGATGATTGCCAGACTTCAAGTTTCAACAACAACAACCAAATTTCCAAATGGGAAACAATAATTTGTAGATAGTCGAGTTAAGAGAAAACAATTCCAAATGGGTGACAACAACAACAACAAGAACACTGCACATATTTCATCACTTGTGATAAATTTTGGGCATTTTTGAGGTTTTTTCCACGTGTCGTATTTTGTGTGACTTCCATTTATTGGTTGAGTTTGATATTAGCATGATGATTGATTCGATATTTGAGTAGTTCTAGCAGGACACCTGATTTACATCTCAATAGTCCTGGCTCACATGTTTACATAGTGGGCTTTTCCAGATTCCATGATTTTTTAGCATCCATATTTGGTAATTTTTTAGGTAGATCTTCATCGAGGCTTAGCATAGGAGTTTCAAAATGAATACTTGGAGATGATATTAGTTTATGCACTAACTCTTGCTTCCTTGCTGGTATAATTTTTCAAACTTATGATTGAGGGGGGATTGCTAGTATGTGATTCCCTATACAATCATGAAGTCCTACACCACCTTTATGTATTTCACATTATGGTATATAGTTTTATCCTAAGTGCATATTAGATCCTATTTTTCTTCCTCACGTTATCTCTTGATGAGGTGTCAATGTGACAAAAAATCTAGTTTATGAGGTGGTTTCATTCATGTACTATAAAATTGTATCATTTGAATGAATATTGAAATACATAAGAATGTAGCTTAAGGACTTTTTTTCCAAGTTATTGTGTCCTATATTTTTCTCTATTTCTTAACACATTCATTATGGTGAGATAGTGTTTAGTGATTTCAACTTCTAAAGCCTTTTACACTTTCATTAATAACATTCTTCTTATCACTCAATTACAAAATAATTGGGATAATTTTTTAATACATTATTATTATTATTATTATTTAATAGGGGAATCAACGACTAGAACATATAGTCATCCACATCACCATAGATATGATCCAGGTGGATATTGGTGACCACCCACCTATTCCAATTGACTCCTTTTGTCCGTTTTTAGTTCAAAATGTTCTGTTGTACTTCTTGGTAATTGTGGGTTCTACACTTCTGGGGCGGTTTGAATCCCTACACATCTTCCATGTGGATACTGGTGGCCTCTCACCTAATTCAACTGGCTTATTTTGTATGTTTTCATGTCAGTACATCTTGTTGTACTTCCAGGGCCGTTTTGGAGCCCTAAACAATGTTTTTTTGGCTTGCCACAGTCAAACTGTAGACAGAGTCAGAGTTTGTCGACGTAATGTGTATTTCTATGAAATACCTTTTCAATGGGCTATCATGTGCCTAAAACAGAGGTTGTATGCAAAAGTTACGACCCTGGGAAGTTGAGGTACCAACTTACCCATAGGGGCCCACATGACTTTTGGCGTTTCACCTCCTAGGGTTAGGTTTTTGGATGTTTAGGGTTTTGGAATTCATGAGTAATATCATAAAGGCCTCTGGAGCCTCATTGTAATGATTACGCTCAGACAAATGCGCGTAACAACCACTTCTCTTCTCAGAGATAACTACTAGCATTCGAGCAAGTGTTTCAGTTTTGCAGTTTTACAGTTTCAACCTATTTCATTTATTCAATAGAAGATATTGTTCACTCGATATCTGTGTTTTTTTTCATATCTCAGTGTTTATTGTATTTAGTCCGTTAATCAGTTCGTTCCGCTCCTAAATCCGGATCAAGATCACACTACAATATTGCCTCTATAACCCCCAACCTGATATAACTGCCTACAATCCATATCAAACATGTTGGCCATGATTAAGACATTAACACCATACACTTATTCTATCTCCGACGAGCTTTAATACAATATTATTCATTAATTACAATTAATGTAATTTAAAAAAAATAAAAAAACAAAAATCAAACTTGATGATGATCACTCTTCACTTCACACTTCTAAATTTAAATTAAATATTTAATAAATAAAAAAATAATTAAATTACAATTAGTACATATAAAATAATAATAATCTAATTTTAAGGATATGACCTAAGTACACACCAAATTAATGTAAGAGATCTTTCTTGTGTAACCATGGCCTCCTTAAAAAGTTAATTAACTCTTTATTTTACAAAGGTGTATATAGCCCAACATTTGAACATCTAACTTTAAAGATGAAATGCATAATCTTAATCATAAATATATTTATAAAGTTAAATTAAATTAAAAAATTATAAATCTATAATATAAAATAATTTAAATCTAAATTTATTCATTTAAGATTTTAAACATAGAAATATAACAATCTAAACTTAAGAAAATGGTATCAATAAAATGAAAATAATAAAAACCAACTTATTATACAATCATTTTTTGTTAGGGACCTAACCCCTCACGTAGCTAGAATAATATATTCCGATGTAATAAAGGTCAATATTAATAAGTCCTAGCAATAAGGAAGAATAAGTCCAATGTAAGAAGACCTAATAGAAGCTTCCACTTCTAGAAGGATCTTCCTCTAGATGGTTCTTTTGATAGACATATTTAGTATAAATAGGAGTCGAGGGTATGTGAACTTTTGTCTTGGATATTATTGTAATAGAGCTTTGCTCTGTTGGAGGTTTCCCCCTCGAAGAGGCAAGTGAACATTGCTCTCACTAATCAAGTTGCTCTTTCTGGTGTTATTCTGGTATCATCTTGGTATTATTGTGGTGTGGTTTTGGTTATATTGTTGTTCATCTACCATTTCTAACTATTTATTTCTGTTCTGCATACTTTTTATATCTGGAATATTACAAGTGGTGTCAGAGCACTTTCCTCGGCAAAAAATTGTGGGTTATATTTTTTTCAGGTAGAGACGTATTCCGACGTCTTTAAGCTACAAAGATCTGTCATTACACGCATAAACCTGCGGTCGAGGATTCATACACACATGAAATACAAGTGGTACTTAAGCGAACATCTGTTGGCCACCCTTGTAACCCCTGTTGGTACCCCTTCAAGTGGTAGCGCATCAGACAACACTTGTATATAGATCGACCTAGATTTCCCGAAGCCCTCTTTATATAAACCGATCGACCGCCTGACTGCTATAATGCCACCGAGAACAACAATCAGGAAGATACTCTCTAGTACCTAGGTAGTCGGGTACTACGACTAAGGGCACAATCTAGCCTCCTTAGTTGGTGCCCTGAGATATTGGGCCGAGTACTACTGTTGGACCCCGCATGTATATCAGAGAGCTATAACACAAGGAAAACCCTTGTCCGTAGAACCCTTGAATACCTAACCTTTGGGGACGAAAACAAAAGAAAAAACATACAAGATCTATTGTCGCGCAACTGTGTTTCCTGCATTCGAGTTCCCAAATTACTACACATTTCTTCCTGATTAAGCATTTGGGCATTTCATCACTGTAGTATTCTTCAGATTGACATATAACTCCACCGTTGTAAAAAATAATTTGGCACCATTATTTGAGACCTATTCCATTGGATTTCTCTCTTCGCCCTTATCACATTCATACCTATCATTTTTCAACAAATTTTTGACCCCACCCACCGCTTTTTGGTTCCCTCATCATCATGGCCCATACCCATAGCCAAGACTTGGAAGCTCGCTTCAATACCTTGCAATCTAATTTCACAGAGACCCAACAAGAAGTGAGACAACTCAGTGCCAATATTTCCACCATCAATAAAAACATGCATTCCTCCATTGCTGCCTCAATCGAGGAACTCAAACAAGACCTCAAACAAGACATTACTACCTAGCTTGAATCTGTCGCTATGATGATATGCACCAAGCTGCATATCCCTACAGATCCTCCCTTATCTGACCCACCTTTGCATACCGAAGGTGAAACTTCCTCTCATTCCCATAATTTTCAGCCCCATCACTTTCAGCGCGACCTACGTCTTTCATGTGTGGATGTGACCAAATTTGATGGCTCAGATCCCATTGGACGGGTAACTCAAATGGAACATTATTTCTCTTTGTATGACATTACAGATGAGTTGGCCAAACTTCGGTATGGTGTTCTCCATCTAGATCAAGAACGTTGGCAATGGAGGAAAATTTCCCTCCAAGGGTATGTTGCTTGGAAACACTTTGTGGCAGAGCTTTATGAACGCTTTGACACTGACACCAACCATTTAGGCCGTTTGACAAAGTTGAAAGAATCTAGCACAGTGGAAGACTTTATAGTTGCTTTTGAGCGATTGGATTTTCGTACAGAGGGAATGTTTGATGCTTTTTTCCGAAAATGTTTTATGAGTGGCCTCAAGGATGAGATTCATGCCCATGTCCTCATGGCTCGACCTCAGAGTTGGGTGGAGGCTACTAAAATACCTAAGGAAGCACACCAAGTTGTCTCTTCTCAAAACCATAAACCCTCCTTTATTCCTTGCACTAAACCAGTAAATCCCACTCCTCCTTCTACTCCACTAAAGATCCAAAAATTGACTAGGGACGAAATGGCTGAATGCCAACTCAAAGGCCTTTTTTATAATTGTGATGAAAAATATTTTTCGGGACATAAGTGTAAGGAACAAAATCTTTTTATGTCCATCTCAGAGGATGTTGAAGCTCCCCCTGTGTCTGTGTCTGTGTGACCTGAACCCACTGACATAACCCCTCCCTCAGACCCTCCCGAAGTAGAACTGATCATTTCCCTAAATGCTCTCACTGGCTTCTTTGCTCCCCAAACCCTCAAGCTAATTGGTTACATCAAGCATAGAAAGGTCATCGTTCTTGTTGATAGTGGAAGCACCCATAATTTTATTCATTGCCGCATTGCCCAAGAAACTAATTGCTATATTCGTGCAGTCAATAATTTCCAAATCATGATAGCCAATGGCGGGTCCATGAAATGTGGAGGGCGTTGTGAAAGTGTGCATCTTCAAATTGGTGACTACCACCTGGAATCTCATATGTTTTCTACCGACATGGGTGGTTGTGACATTGTGTTGTGTGCAAAATGGCTAAAGACTTTGGGTCCCATTCTCATGGATTTTAAGGAATTAACCATGAAATTCGACCAAGAGGGCCAACAATATAAGTTCCAAGGCGTCACCATCAGTTCCCCTAAGATCATTAGTTCCCATCGCATGGAAAATCTTCTCAAAAAAGGTCATTTTGGCGTTATTTCCTAACTCCATGCCATACAAGCAACTAAGATACCCTCTGTGCTGTAGGACCTCCAATCCATCCTCTCTAAACATCAAGTGGTTTTTTCCACTCCCCATGGAATCCCTCCTTCCCATGGTGTTCATGATCATTCCATTCCCTTTGTCCCAGGAAGCCTTCTTCCCAATATCAATCCCTATCGTCACCCCTTTTCCCAAAAAAATGAAATTGAGAACTGCTCAATGCAGGTGTTATCCGTCCTAGTACGAGCCCCTACTCTTCTCCTTTGGTCATGGTCCTTAAGAAAGAAGGTTCTTGGCGCATGTGTCCTGACTTCCGCGCCCTCAACAAACTCACCATTAAAGAAAAATTTCCCATTCATGTCATTGATGACCTCTTGGATGAATTGAGTGGCGCCGAGTTCTTTACTAAAATTGATCTTCATTTTGGCTATCACCATATTCGTATGAAAGAGGCAGACATTCATAAGACTGCCTTTAGAACTCATGAGGGCCACTATGAGTTTTTGGTCATGCCCTTTGGCTTGTGTAATGCTCCCTCCACTTTCCAAAGCCTCATGAATCATGTCTTCCGTCCTTTTCTCCGTCATTTTGTCTTAGTTTTCTTTGATGATATCCTCATCTATAGAAAAACCTGGACAAACCATCTTTCTCATGTGGATCGATTTCTCCATCTACTCTCTCAACACCAAATTTTCCTGAAAAAATTCAAATGTGCTTTTGGTGCCTCAGAAGTCGAGTACTTGGGTCATCTTGCTGGAAAGGCTGACGTCATGGTGGATCCTAAAAATATTGAAGCTATGCAATACTGGCCTCACCCAAAGAATCTCAAAAGATGGCATGGATTTCTGGGCTTAACAGGTTATTATCGCAAGTTTGTTAAGAATTATGGAAAGATTGCGACACCTCTCACTGCACTCCTTAAAAATAATTATTTCACTTGGACTCCAGCAGCTGCTCAAGCTTTTGAAACCTTGAATATGACCCTGTGCACCACTCCAATCCTAGCCCTTCCTGATTTTACAAATATCTTTGTCCTGGAATGTGATGCTTCAGGGAATGGAATTGGCGTTGTCCTTATGCAAGAGGGTCAGCCTTTGGCCTTTACCAACAAATAATTGTCTGAGTGAAATTTGGTAAAATCAATCTATGAAAAGGAAATATTGGCTATTCTGCATGCCGTTGATCTTTGGTGCCCTTATATATTGGGGAAACACTTCCAAATTAAGACAGATCATCAAAGCCTCAAGTATTTTATAGAACACCGCATTTCCTCCCTAGAGTAACAAAAATGGGTGACTAATCTCTTTGGATATGATTATGAGATCATTTACAAGAAAGGCAAATACAATGTGGTTGTGGATGCACTTTTTCGAAAATATGAAGATGAAGGGTCCCCTTTTTCTCTCTCCTTCATTGTACCGGATTAGCTCCAAGATGTTCGCCAGGAATTTCTACACGATCCCAAAAGTTTGCATCTAATACAACAATTGCAGTCCAATTCTCCAGTTTCCCCAGGGTACTCTTAGCTCCATGATCATCTTCGATACAAAGGCCGTTCGTATTTAAGTAAACAGTCAAAACTTAAATCCACGGTACTTTCTGAGCTTCATGCTACACCCACAACTGGGCACTTTGGGTTTACCAAAACCTATCACAGGATCAAACATTCTTTTTTCTGGGATGGTATGAAACAAGATGTTCGTAATTTTGTGGCTAAATGTGATGTGTGTCAACACAACAAGGGAAAAACAGTCAAATCTCCTGGCACACTACAACCGCTTTAGATTCCACCTGTTATTTGGCGGGATATCTCTATGGATTTTATTGTAGGCTTACCTAAATTGAGAAATAAATCAGTCATCATGGTGGTAGTTGATTGTCTTTTCAAGTATGCTCATTTCTATGCTCTTCAACACCCATTTACAACATCCACTGTGCCTCAACTTTTCATGGATCAGGTCTTCAAGCTTCATGGCATGCCACATTCTATTGTTTCTGATCGCAACCCAACTTTCACCAACAATTTTTGGCAATAACTGTTCAAGGTACAAGGAACCCAATTGCATCTCAACACAACTTATCATCCCCAGACTGATGGTCAAACTGAAGTTGCCAACAAGTGTTTGGAAATATATTTGAGGTGTTTTTCCTCGGAAAAGCAAAATCAATGGGCTCAATGGTTACCACTAGCTGAATGGTGGTACAACACTTCATACCATGCAACTACCCACATGACTCCTTTTGAAGCAGTATATGGACAAAAGCCACCTCCAGTTCTATCATATTTGCCAGGTGTCTCGAAGGTCCAGGCGGTTGACTAAATGCTTACAATTCGAGAGGCTATTCTCTGTACCCTCAAAGAGAATTCGGTCATGGCCTAGAATCACATGAAGAAACAAGCAGATCAAGGTCGCTCTGAACGTCAATTTGCAGAAGGGTATTAGGTGTTTCTTCAACTGCAACCTTACAAGAAAAATTCTCTCAAGGCTGACCATTGTCAAAAATTGGTGCCCAAATTTTATGGTACTTATACTGTTCTCAAGCGTGTGGGACAGGTGGCCTATCAGTTAGCTTTGCCCGATCATTCTAAGCTCCATCCTGTTTTTCATGTTTCCTGCTTAAAGAAGGTGATTGGAACTAAGTGCCAAACTCAAACCAACTTTCCCGAGTTGGACAAAGAAGGCTCCATTTGGCTACAACCACAAGCAGTTTTGGACCAGCGTGAGCGTCGTCTGCATCAGTGAACCATCAAGGAAGTGTTAGTCCAGTGGAAATATACAACTCCAATAGATGCCACTTGGGAACCAACTACCATTCTGTAGCAATTTCCACATCTCAAGCCTCAAGGACAAGGCTGTTTTAAGGGGGAGGACATGTTAGGGACCTAACCCCTCACGTAGGTAGAATTATATATTTCGATGTAATAAAGGTGAATATTAATAAGGCCTAGAAATAAGGAAGAATACGTTCAATGTAAGAAGACCTAATAGAAGCTTTCGCTTCTAGAAGGATCTTCCTCTAGATGGTTCTTTTGATAGACATATTTAGTATAAATAGGAGTCGAGGGTATGAGAACTTTTGTCTTGGATATTATTGTAATAGAGCTCTGCGCTGCTGGAGGTTTCCCCCTCGAAGAGGCAAGTGAACATTGCTCTCAGTAATCAAGTTGCTCTTTTTGGTGTTATTCTGGTATCATCTTGGTATTATTGTGGTGTTGTTCTGGTTATATTGTTGTTCATCTGCCATTTCTAGCTATTTATTTCCATTTTGCATACTTTTTATATTTGGAATATTACATTTTTTTTTCTAGGTTACAAAGTTAAGGAATAACCCCAAAGTACTTCCCTTCATTTCAAGGATGGTACCTAGGACAAACCCTAAAATCTTGAGGGCATAAGGCCAATCAACAATAAAGTTAGAAGGAATTGAATCCAATTGGGAGGATAACAATCATTAGTCCTAAACACCGAAACTAAACCCAATTTACTAACTTCATATAAAGTAGATTTATATAATATTAATAATCTAAATCTAAAAAAATATTAATATAAATAAAATGGTTTTTTTTTAATCATAATATAAAATCTAAATACAAAATAGTTATAAAATAAAAAAAAATAAACTAGTTTATATCTAAATCTTTTTACTATTAATAAAATTAAGTGTTTATCTTTTTAATTTTTGATTTTTTACATTCTTTATTAAATTTTAGATTAAGATAAATTTTCATTAATAGAGAAAGAAAAAACTTTATATTCCAAAAAAAAAATATAATGTTTATCTTTTTAATTTTTGATTTTTTACATTTTTTATTAAATTTTAGATTAAGATAAATTTCCATTAATAGAAAAAGAAAAAAACTTTATATTCCCCAAAAAAAAAAAAAACATATTACTATCTTATGACCCGTTTAACCATCACTTTCATGTCTAAATCCATTATTAAGTATTTATCTTTTTAATTTTTAATTTTTTACATTCTTTCTTAAATTTCAGATTAAAATAAATTTTCATTTAAAAAAAAAAAAAAACCTTTATATTCCAAAAATAAATAAATATACATATTACTATCTACAATCTCTGTCATGTCTAGTAAAAATTCTTCATTATAAAAAAAACCTTACATGCAATTCATATTACTTCAATCTTTTGCCTCTTAATACCCTATCCGATTACAAATTTTGATTTTAAAATAAAATACCATTTTCTTATTTACGAAAATACAATGATAAAATTTAAAAAAATCAAAATATTTACCTACCCGATTACAAATTTTGATTTTAAAATAAAATACCATTTTCTTATTTACAAAAATACAATGATAAAATTTATAAAGTCAAAATAATTAATAAAGATAAGGTTCTGTTGACTTGTTTTTTTTTAATAAACTTCTTCTTCCTAACTTATCCTACGGGTTTTGATATTGAGAAATACCATTTTTCTTATTTACGAAAATAAAATGATAAAATTTATAAAATCAAAATAATTAATAATGATAAGGTTTTGTTGACTTGGTTTTTCTTAATAAATATATTCTTCCTAACTTATCCTATGGTTGTTTTTTGAGATTGAGAAATACCATTTTCTTATTTACAAAAACACAATGATAAAATTTATAAAATCAAAATAATTAATATGATAAGGTTCTGTTGACTTGGTTTTTCTTCATAAACATAATCTTTCTGACTTATCCTACTGTTTTTGAGATTGAGAAATACCATTTTTCTTATTTACGAAAATACAATAATAAAATTTATAAAATCAAAATAATTACTAATGATAAGGTTCTGTTGACTTGGTTTTTCTTCATAAACATATTCTTCCTAACTTATCCTACGGTTTTTGAGATTGAGTGGTTGAGTGCCACGGTGCTAATGATCATTTAACACTGCTTAAGCTTGAAACTAACAGTGATGTTTATGTTAGCAAATTTTATTTTAAATTGAAGTTTCTGAAAAATGATAATAGAATTGTATGAAGTTTGAAATAATTAATAGTCATAAAGTTTTTTGACTTGGGGTTTTTAGGTCGAAGTACACCTATTGATAATGGGCAGATTTAATAGGGGTTTAGTGCTTAATAAGTTTTCTGTGAACAGGATTAAATATGACTGGAATATTCTTAGTAGTCACACAAAATAAATGGCTGTGATTTCAATCATTAACGTCCTAGCTATTATAAAGACATCCGTTTATGTGTTTAATTTTTTACATTTACCTAATCATATTTAAAAATTACTTTGATAGCTAACTGATTACCACGTAAGTGATTAACAGAAATTACAATATTAACACAAGATAAATGAAGCACAACGGTTTATTTGTTAATCAATAATAAAATTTAATATATTCTTTTAAAGATTCTTTTCATCTTATCAGTCTTTCGACTTTGATCAACCACGATTATGTGACTGTGCTAGTTTAAACATATTCTTCTCACTTATCTATAGGGTTTTGAAGTTGCACAGCTAAATGTGAATTCCAGGGTTTTGAGGGTGCACAGTTAAATGTGAACTCTGAAATAGGGTTTTGAAGTTGCATAGTTAAATGTGAATTCCAGGGTTTTGAAGGTGCACAGTTAAATGTGAACTCTGAAATTGCTTGCCAGCGTGCACTGCTTTATAATGCGATGCACAGCTTCAAACTATCATCATTACAATGGCTGTAATAATATTTTCTAAATTTCCACCAACAATATTAACCTCACAACATCAAATCAATATGAACCTTACAACATCAAATCGGAAGATAAACTATGTTAGTGTTCCTCGGATCTAATGATTGGTCTTTTACCAGGTGCAATCCGCAAGAATAAATTTGCATTCATGCTTCTGCTGTTTCCCTTTGCTCGTCTTCAATCAAAATCAAAGTTTTATGATTTAGAGTGTAGGGAATCTCGGGCTTCAACCTGTCTCCACCAACTTTTTGTGAGTGGCGTGGCAGTCCCGCGCAGGCCGCCTTGCTAAAATGGCAGGGAATCTACTTAAAGTTTAAACAGAAACTATGTTTTCAGTACATACAATTCTTTATCGATTTTATTTTTGACTACTATGGGCCTGGGCCCTGCATCAGCATGAATAATCCCAATATAATTGAAAGCAATGTCCACGTCGAACAAGACCCAAATTAAAAATAATGCAAGTGTAGTGGAGCTGCACATGGATGACTCAGAAGTATGTAATCTTTGCGCTATTTATTCTCCTTCTGTGAACTGAATTAAGTGCACTGCACAAAGTTAGATTTCTCAGTTGAGCTAGGCATAATTGACGATCAGGCAGCTGATTGAGATGGCGAAGATTGCCCTGGGGGATCGAGACGAGGCCGCCCGTCCCGACTGTGTGAGGGCAGTATTTGCAGAATTGATATGCACTTTCCTTTTTGTCTTTGCAGGAGTTGGATCGGCCATGGCCATGGGTAATTAGTCCTTGCAATTTTAGACATAAATATGTAATTGATTAGAGTTATCCATTCAGAGCTCTGACTTTTGAGTATGCAATGGATTTATCATGCAGAACAAATGTCCGTTCCCGCTAAGTCCCCGGCAGGGTTAACTGTGGTAGCCTTAGCTCATGCTTTCGTGGTGTTTGCAATGATCTCTGCTGGATTCAACATCTCGGGAGGACACCTGAACCCTGCGGTCACATTGGGTTTAGCAGTCGGAGGGCACATCACTCTTATTAGGTCTCTTCTCTACTGGATTGCACAGCTGCTCGCCTCTGTACTTGCCTGCTTCCTCCTCAATTTCCTCACCGGAGGCTTAGTAAGTTTACGTCGTCCTTCTTCCAGTAGAACTATAACTTTGTTCTAAATTCCTGCAGAATTTGAGAAGCATTTACAAGAATTTATGTATGTGAGAAGTATGGCAATGGTTTGTTGATGTGCTTGCAGGCAACTCCTGTGCATACACTGTCGTCGGGCATGACGTATTTTCAGGGAGTGATCATGGAGATCGTTCTCACGTTTTCGTTATTGTTCACTGTGTATGCAACGGCTGTGGATCCGAAGAAAGGAAGCGTGGGGATCACAGCGCCATTGTGTGTTGGGTTAGTGGTTGGAGCGAATATCTTGGCAGGCGGGCCGTTCTCGGGCGCTTCCATGAATCCTGCTCGCTCGTTTGGCCCGGCACTGGTTACCGGGATCTGGAAAGACCATTGGGTGTATTGGGTCGGCCCTCTGGTCGGAGGCGGTCTCGCGGGCTTTCTGTACGAGAATATCTTCATCTATGAAACGCATACCCCGCTTCCTGATGTTGAATTCTGAGAAAGCAAAGCTTGAATGTGCGGGCTGAAGCCATGGAATTTCAGTCATCTGGATAGTTCCCCATAGTTCTACTTCGGTATAAAGCAGTGGATGTAAAGCAATATGTCTACTTAGGTCAAGCTGTTGTGAAACGATCTGCTGTTGTGAAACGACTATGTATTGAAGTAAGTAAATATTGTATGTTCAGATTTTTCTTTTTGGAATTGTTATATGGTTTGATAAGGGTTGGTGCCACCAATCCTACTATTATATGGCTTTGACTGAGTTGGTACCACCAACCCTAGGCTTAATCTAAAAAGTTCTTCTTGTATTTTTAATATCTGGAATAGAGTTGTTGCTACTCACACATGGTTACATTATACGAGTGGATAAGTACTGCCAATCCATGTGCAAGATATCGAAATTCTTTATTGAGCAAAGAATGTTGTATATATCTGAAACTTAATACGCTGTAGCAAGATACTTTAAGATATTTTACTTAAAAGGGTTAATTTCAGATCTATAAATGTTTAGAGGGTGAAATTTATCGAGGGACAATTTTTTTTTAAGTGTAATGATTGAATTTCTATTATATATATATATATATATATATATATATATATATATATATATATGGGGTCAGTACACATTGGTAAAAAGAATAGAGTTAAGCTCAGTACACGTACACACTAGTACAAATTCTTCTCTGTAAAGGATGTTTACTTTTACTTTTAAATAAAGAAAGATTTTTTAAAAATAAAATAAAATATTTTAAATTTTGTTTTAAAATTTTAAACTAATATTTGTACATATTAGCACAAATATTTTTTATATGGAAGTTAGTTTGGAGGAGTTGTATTAATGTCTATATAGAATTGGGATGAAGTGGTGTTCTCATTCCATTATATAAAAATTTGGAGGAGTTGTATTGATGTCTATATAATAAAGTTCCAATGAAGTTTTATTTTCATTCCATTATATTATTGAATATTCTATTATATAAAGCTGGGATGGAGTTCTATTTTCATTCCATTATATAAAGATTATTGAATATTCTATTATATGAAGACTCATTAAATATTCCATTATTCTATTTGAAACAAGTAATTTTGTTATTTATGATTTTTTTTATTTAGTTGTTATATAAATATTTGTTTTTATAAATTTATTTATTTAATTAGTATTCATATAAATAAATAATATATATTTTTATTAATTTTTAATTTTTATTTTTTAATCATTATCACATCTATCACATCGTAGAGATTAAGATCAATGCCATATCACATGTTTCAAATTTTTTTATAAACCATTTTGACATATAATGGAAAAACATGATGTTTAATGACATTTATGATGTTTGATGACATTTATAGCCTTTCTCATTCATCACTCGTGGATAATTAATGTTGAATGATAACCAACAATGATCCCATTGAATCACTTCAAGGCATGTTTCCAACTTTGATAGCCTTGGGTTCATATTAACCAAGTGATGGAGTGAAATGATAGTGGTTTTGTGAAGTTATATATTACCTTGAAAGTGATACAAAGTAAGTATTTTGTATAAGGTATTTTGGCATATCTATATCTATATTTTGGAATTCAAATATTTTTTTTTTAATATAAATGTAAATATTTTATATAAGGTATTTTGGTTATATATATATATATATATATATATATATATATATATATATATATATATATATATATATATATATATATT
>ML782208.1:223074-252003 GCA_009831015.1 Picea engelmannii
TTAAAATCTCTTAAACCACTTTGACTACTTTGACCTTTTGGGGCTTCTAGATGACATATGAGGGTCCTTCAACTTCGTAAGGCCATAACTCTCAAACTGTGAGGAGTTATGTGACATTCCACATACCACCAGAAATGGAATGACATGTACTATCCATATAGAATAGTATTACCTTAAAATATAGCAAAAATCATACTGTTATCCATCAAACAAACTTGGTTCCATTAACCAAACCTGGGTTCTCCAACTTCACATGGTCATAACTCTCTAACCGTGAGGAGTTATGTGACATTCTACATACCACCAGAAATGGCATGACAAACACTATCCATATAGGATAGTTTCCCTGAAAAATTCATTGTCCTTCATCTCATTATTCCACAATTAAGCATGGGTTCTCTTACTCCGCAAAGCGTCTTCCCATGAGGGCTTTCACCATAAGGGGCCCACTTTGGAGTTTATCAATATTTACTTATTTTCAACCATGAAAAAACAATAATGAGTCATATTTACATCACACAATATTGGGTCCATTACCCAAACCTTTGTGCTACGGGGCTTTCTTCAAGGGTTGACATCAATGACAACCAACCTTAATCAACAGTATTCAAGGACTATCTAGACAAGTTTGTCATAATCTTTTTGGATGACATTCTGGTGTATTCCAAATCACAGGAAGAGCATGAAAAACATATGAGGATGGTGTTGCAAGTGCTAAGAGAACATAAACTATATACCAAGTTGAGAAAATGCTCATTTTATCAAAAACAACTCCATTACTTAGAGCATATTATTTTAGAGGATGGGATAGCTGTAAATCATGAGAAGATTGAGGCCATCAGAGAATGGTCAATGCCAAAGAACGTGACAGAAGTTAGATCCTTTATGGGTCTAGCTGGTTATTACAGAAGGTTTATCGCAGGGTTCTCAAGGATAGCTTACCCTATCACTTCCTTACAAAGGAAGGAGAAGAATTTTCAGTGGACAACGGATTGTGAGAGAAGCTTCAAACAATTGAAGCAACTGTTAACCAGTGCTCCAATCCCAAGGATTGCAGACCCAGATGAAGATTTCGTCGTGTGCATAGATGCATGCAAAGAAGGACTGGGAGGATTCCTCAGTCAGAATGGATTCGTAATTTTTTATGAATCCAGAAATTTGAAAGAGCACGAAAGGAACTATGCAACTCGTGATTTAGAGTTGGCAACCATCATTCACGCTCTAAAGAAATGGAGGCATTACCTCATGGGAAGGAGGTTCGAACTGAGAACAAACCACAATGGTATGAAATATTTGTTTGATCAACCAACCTTGAATGCTAGGTAGAGTAGGTGGTTGGAGTTTCTTTGTGAGTACGATTTTGATATCAAGCATATCAAAGGGAAGGATAATAAAGTGGCTGATGCACTCAGCAGGAGAGTACATAAATTTCATGCTACAACCATTAGCATGTACCGAACTGATATTAAAAGAAGAATTTTGGAAGCTGCAAATGCAGATTTGTAGTTTAGGGATTTTGTAGCAAAACTACAACAAGGTGAGATGCCACAGAAAGTGGAAAATTATAAATTGGAAACCGATGGAACACTTCTGTACAAGAACAAAATTTATGTACCTAATGTCAAGGACTTAAAACTTATGATTTTGAATGAAATGCATAATGTGCCTTATGCTGGGCACCTTGGATATCAAAAAAATGTGGCAGAAGTCAAGAGCCATTACTTTTGGCTAGGTATGAAGAAATAGATTGCTAAATACATCGCTATATGTATGGAGTGTCAGAAGGTTAAATATGAGCACATGCACCTAGTAGGGTTGATGTAGCCTTTACCCATTCCTGAGTGGAAGTGGGAAGTAGTGACAATGGATTTCATCACAGGATTTCCCAGAACCGACAAGCAACACGATTCAATCATGGTGGTGGTGGACAAGCTTATGAAAGCTTCCCATTTCATTTCGTTAAAGACCACTCACAAGGCAGCGAATGTTGTTGATATTTTTATGAGGTAAATAACACGATTGCACGATATTCCCAAGACAATTGTGTCTGTCAGGGACCCAAAATTTACCTCCAAGTTCTGGAAGGGGTTGTTCAAAGGATTTAGAATGAATCTAAACTTCAATACAACCTATCATCCTGAGTCTGATGGGCAGACTGAGAGGGTGAACATAGTAATATAAGACATGCTAAGGATGTATGTGATGGACAAACCATTGAAATGGGAAGACTACCTACATTTGGTATAATTCGCCTACATCAATGGGTATCAAGCATCATTGAAGATGAGCCCATTTGAAGAAATTTATGGCAAAAAGTGCAATACTCCAGCAAGCTGGGATAATCCAGCTGATAGGGTAGTATTTGGGCGAGAGTTTCTCAAGTAAATGGAAGAGAAAATGATGAAAATTAAGCAGAATTTAAAGGCTGCCCAAGACAGGCATAAAAGTTATGATGATAAAAACAGAACCCACAAGGAGTTTAAAGTGGGCGATCATGTTTTCCTGAAAGTGAAAGCCAATAGAAGTTCCCTGAAGCTGGGAAACTGTGCCAAGTTGTCAACCAGATTTTGTGGGCCATTTGATATCCTAGAAAGCATTGGGCCAATTGCATATATGCTTGCATTACCTGCATCCATGACTGTACATAATGCGTTTCATGTTTCATTTCTGAAGAAATATATACCTGATGCTAATCATGTAATCGATTGGAATGTGATTCAGATGGAGCAAGAAGGTGTCCTGCAAGTGCATCCTGTGCGCATATTGGATTGGAAAAACAAATAGCTCTGGAATCGATCCATAGGGATTGTAAAGGTCCAGTGGACCTGGTACGGTCCCGAGGACGCGACATGGGAGGATGAAGATGCTATGCAGGCAGAATACCCGCATCTTTTTGAAGATTTTGAAAATCTTGCTGATGCTGTGTAAAGAGTTGCACTTAGGACAATGAAAAAATAAGGGGAGGGGATTGTAATACCCCAAGGACGTGCCCTAGTTATATTATGAATTGTAATCATGTTTATGAATTCTAATAATGTTTTGTAGGCTAGTGAGCCGAGTATTGGTAAGCTAGTGGGATTATGTGTTTATTAGGCTGGAGAGCCTTAGTGTTATAGGTTAAGAGCCTGTTTTTGTATATGTAATTATGTAGAACATTAATGGGGTGGATGCAACTTCATGGGCGACATGTGTCAGCCCAGACACATGCAATTTAACCCAAGATTTGAGCCGTGAAGGGGGCTCGTTCTCTATTCGGGCATCCATTATCTGTCCTGCTGTGCATCTGCGTCTGATCTCTACATACCCTCACGCAACTCTGAAACCATAAAACTGTAATGTTTTACTGAGAATTCGACGTATTCACCGTATGAACCATTTGAGTCTGTGTTTGACCTCTGCGTTGATTCCTTGTCACACACCCTGAAACCAATGGCAAACCCATGGATTGAGCCGTGTCACCTATGTATCCTGTGAGCCCAGCCTATCTTCCCTTGAAGAGCCGAGTCCATACTCGAACTGTCTTTGGGTTGCTGCCTTCTATTTTTTCTGAGTGGAATTGTGTTGCTGTTATCCTCACCTTGCGGGAATTGGTCTGAAAATGGTTGAAGAAGCGGGTTGTCAGGCCCGTGGTTGAAGAGGCAAGTTGTCAGGCTTGTGAGAAACTTTCTCCAAGTGAGAGAGTCTACTAGGAAGTGGTTTTCTCCCAGAGAGAGTCCAACACCAGCTACAGAGCTTTGAGGATTCCTGATCCGGCCTGTTTCCGAGACCTAGAGAGGGAGGTGAAGCACCGATGGACTATGCTTATGAAGGTGTATACTCCCGGGTGGAACAAGCATGTGGGGAAAGAGAGTCTGTGAGTAGTGGGCATAAGAAGGATCCTGGAGAGAATCCTTCTGGTTTCTCTGTGTAGTTTTCTTATAACCTTATCCTAGTCTAAGATTCCCTTGCCCGGGGTGGAGCTTAGTCCCACCTCGGGGGTGACTGACTGTTGAGTGTGGTGAGCAGCGTGGTCTAAGGCTGGGAGGTTCGTGGAAGGTATGCACATAGTTGGTGGAGCCGCTACAATTTCAAATATAAGTATCATTATGGGTTTAATTTCAATTAAAATGCATGTTTGTGATGCTTGTAATATTATCATGTATTTCGTTGCAAGTGGAATTATTGTTAATTTTAATTAATTCTGTATGTTAGCGGTAATTATGTGTTTACTCTGTGTTAATTCATTTAACTTCATTTAAGTGCATAATTTATAAGTTTTATTCCACGTAGTAGTGTTGCTTGACAGTGGGGTTGATGGCTGGGGATGTTACACTATCTCTCTGCTCTCTCTCTCTCATACATCCACCCCTCCCTAATATGTCTAACCCCTTCCTCTCACTCTCTCTCTACCTGCTCTCTTTTTCTCCCTCTCCCTCCCTCTCACACACTCAAACACTCCTTGTCCAACACCCCTCTCTTTCTTTCTCTTCCCCACTCCCACACTCACACATTCTCTCTATACCCCCCTCCTCCCTCTATCTCTCCCCCTCTCTCCCATTATCTCTCCTATCTTTCTCTCCTACATCTACCACCTCTTTCTCTCTCTCATTGTTGTTAGTCTCACTCTCACTATATCCCCCTCCCCCTCTCTCCTATAGTCCCCCCCATTTCTCTCTCTACCCTCCCTTCCCTCTATCTCCCCCCTTCCTCTCACGATCAGTCTCACTCTCTCTCCACCCGCTCCTCCTTCCCTCCCTCTCTCCCCCTCCCTCTCGATATCTCTTCGATCTCTCTCTCAAACATATACCCATCCCCACTTTCTCCCACCTCCTTCCTCTCACTCTCTCTCTCTACCTCCCTTAGACATAGACCTAGACCATGACCACAACCTATACCATGACCTAGACCACGACATTGATCTAGATTATTTTCGACACGAAATGAGAGAGGAGATATAATAAAGAAATGTACAAAGATATCTCGGATATCCAATATTATAACATAAATGTATCAGAGATGCAACCATAAACACATATATATAGTAATACAAAATTTTCTATTAATGAGCGAAAACATACAAAGACGGTAAAATACAAAGTGAAAGACTCGCTAGAATGGTGGAAAATTATCTCTGAGAAGAGATGTGACGGATACTCACATATGTGAGAAGAATTTTTAACAATGAGGCTCCAAAGGCCTTTTTATCATAAATAAAATCTAAAACCCTAATCACGGAAGATGAAAATCTAACAATTTTGTGGACCCTGTTTTGGGTAGTTTGGTGTATCAACTTCTCGGGGGCGTAACTTTGGCATATGATAGCTTGTTGGAAAGGTATCATTGAGGAGATTCATTTTGGGGGATCAATCCGAGCCTTTGGCTCTCAATCCGAGCCTTTGGCTCTCATTGAGAAGCTCGATCCCAAAAAACCTTCATTTAGGCCCTCAAAATGGCCTTGGAAGTTAAAAACTGCTAAAAATAGTAAATTGCCAAAATTGTCAGAAAACTGTTTTGAGCAAGTTGGAAAAGGTGGGTGGCCACCGATATCCACCTGGATCAGACATAGAGCTAGAGATACATTTAGAATACGACCCATATATTTACGTAGACCATGACATAGACCATGACATAGAGGTAGATCTAGATTCGGAAATTGATCTAGAGGTTGACAATGCCCAAAATAATGAAACCTATCATGACTTGTTGGTGTTCCTCTATTACTCATTATCTTTAACCTACAAATAAATCTTGATTAATCCACTCACATAAATAAAATTACTTTTTAGATTCATGAAATCAAAGCTCATACCTACTCTGCCAGCCTCAAGTAAATTCATATCAACAAAGAGAACAAACTACAAAAGAAAAAATGTAAATGAAATGAATGCAAATGATGTTCTCTTTGCAGCTCATTTTTTGATCTTCACCCCTTCCCATAAAATATATAATATAACCCTAATCATAATATTATCTGATCCAACACTCCAAACTGTGCACTGCAATCTCACATCTTTCCACCTCTAATAGTAATTTCAACTCGAGTGTACTGCAATCTCATGTTGTCTAGGCCTCCAAGAAGTTCAATGCAATCTCACTATCTCTCTACCTCCAAACGGTCCTTTCAATTTGGTTTCATTGCAATCTCATAATATATAAGCCTCCAAATGGTCATAATGTCCATTTCAGTAGGTTCCATTCCTCCAAATATCTTGTCACCAGAACCAGAGCTTGACATAGACCATGACCTAGACCACCACATAGAGATAGATCTAGATTCAGACGTTGACCTAAAGCTTGATGTATACAATGGAATAGACCCCCCTAGCTTCATCTAAGCATATGCATAACTTATACTCAATCCTTAACCCCAACTTAACTTGAGCCATGAGTGCACTATGCATATACCTTGTGTACAACCCTTTCACTCACATCACCCACATATTGGTGCTCTAACCTTTTCTCTATCCTTGAAAACACTTTGAATCCTAACCCCTTAGGCCTTATTTGTCCCCATACCCCTATAAAAGTTTATTGATAAAAAGGTTTGGTGGATATTAAATGCTATATCCATTTCATTAAGAGAGCACACGTGCTCCTGTGAATTGATTGAGTGGTTCATTTATGCTAAGCAGGAACATGCGCACGTTCCTAGAATGTGCACGTGATTTAGTGCGCATTCCTGCTGGGCATTTTTTGGTTCCAAGTACACCCCACCTCATATATCTCATGGTAAAAAAAAAACACGACAAATTCATAAAAAATCTATTGGCATGTTTTTAAAGGCAGTGTATGCTTGTCATTGATGGCAAGTACAACAACGATGATGGCTTGAGTATAGGAAGGATGTGCCAGGCGGGCACCAGAAGTATTTTGGGAAGACGCTGCAGAGAAAGATCGACAAGATCAGAGTATGCAATGATGGATCTCATTGAATATTTCCCGATGAACGTCATATTTGAGCCCGAGGTTCGACCGGTGTTGGATCCAGGAGGACTTACATGCTCTTTAATGAGCAAGATGAAATGCGAAACCCCGAAAAATCACCTCAAAAAAGACTCCATTTCAGAGTTTCGGTTACCGGGAGATGGAGAAGTCAAGAGTCGAGACTCTCCAACACAGGAGTCTCGAAATCGTGAAATGCAAAATCCCGAAAGAGGTACATCAACAAATAATTTCACATACCGGGCGTAAACTTCATTTCAGAGTTTCGGGTATCAGGAGATGGAGACGTCAGAGACTCACATCAACAGGAGTCTCAGAGTCGTGAAATGTGAAACCCCAAAATCGCGAAATAGGTGCATCGCTCGAAGTTTTGGATACCGGGATTTCGGTTACCGGGAGATGGATATGTTAGAGACTCACATCAACAGTAGTCTCGAAGTCGCGAAATGCGAAACCATGAAATCACGAAATAGGCACATCGCTCGAAGTTTTGGATACCCGGATTTCGGTTATCGGGAGATGGAGATGTCAGAGACTCACATCAACAGGAGTCTTGAAGTCGCGAAATGCGAAACCCCGAAATCGTGAAATAGGCGCATCGCTTGGAGTGTTGGATACTGGGATTTCGGTTACCGGGAGATGGAGATGTTAGAGACTCACATCATTAGGAGTCCCGAAGTGCCGAAATGAAAAAACCTGAAACAGACGCATCGCTTGGAGTACTGGATACCAGGATTCCAGATACCGGGAGATGGAAATGAGAAATACTCTCATCATAAGGAGTCTCGAAGTCGTGAAACCCGAAGTTGAGAAATGTTAAAAACTCCATACCGGAGTTTCAGATACCGGGAGTAGGAGGAGTCAAGAGTAAAGACTCTTCATCAAAGGAGTCCTGAAATCATGAAACCCGAAATTTATAAATGTCACAGACAAGATCCGTTTCGGAGTTTCGGGCACCGCAACATGGAGAGTCAAGAAAATTCCCCATAGGAGTACCGAAATGCCGAAGTGTCGAAACGCGAAATTGCGAAATGCAGTTTTTAATTAAGGCTATGGTCACAGCCATTGGTCACATCGACGAGAGATAGAGGAAAGAGCTAGAGAAACCAAGCTCCATTTCGGGGATCGCGACATGGAGTGTCGAGACAATTGATCACACAAATCCTGAAATGCCGAAGAATGGAATGCCGAAATGAACGCAAGACTTAGAGAAGTTAATCCAACGGTGCAGATGAAACTGAAGAAGATCGGAGGGCTACTATAGCACTTCTCAATGTAACTTCTAGAAACCACTAATGGTTTCTGCTAGAGGACTCGAAGAGTCTTCGGTGTGATTTCCAGAGGAACTGAAGGGTCAAAAGGAATCTTCCAGTAGGAGAAAAGACTATTCGTGGAGGTTATTGAGTGGGGGAAGAGCGTTGGAGCTGTGAACTACAACAGAGAGGTTGAGTTCGGCTGCAACAGAAGATGAAGAATCTCAACTGCCTGTGATGTGAAGCAATTTGATCATGACACCCAGTGATGATGGACAGATGGGATTAACAAATAGAGAAGTTGAAGAGTTGCAATGATGAACAAACAGAGCACTCGACATGCAGAGCATGCATAAGCATGGGAGAGAGCATGCACAAGGAGGTCAGTGACTACAAGTATGCATAAGAAAGAAGAGATGGGGGTTGCTAGTGTTATGTGATGATCTGAGGTGTGAAGAAGGATTAGAGTGCAGCAACTGAGATGGACAGAAGATAAAAAAGGTGCATTGAATGGGAATTGCGAAGAGAGCACAAAAGGAAGAAGAACATAAAGTGCAATGGATGCGTGCAGGAAGACAGTGAGGCAGACAGAGCAATGAAATCTTGCAGAACAATGGTGAGACTGGTAAGGTGTTGTTGAACATTATATCACTGTAATAAGTTTCAGTAACACATTTTCATAAATCAGGGTGGTAGGGAGGTGCTAGGGAGGACTGGTGTCCTCAGAGGTTCAAGTGGGTTCTTGAACACATGGAGTTGTAGCTTCCTTGTAGTTGGTGCTAGAGAAACCAGGGAGTTGGTGCTTCCTTCTAGTGGGTGCTAGAGAAAACAAAGAGTTGGTGCTCTCAACAAGTTGCAGCTTGCAAAAACAGAGGTTGTAGCCTCACAATGAGTTGGTGCTCATATGTATGATAATGTAAAGAATGTAAATAATACTTATCATATAAAGAAGAAGAGGTTTTTACCCTTTATGGGTTTCCTCGGGAAATATCTGTCTCTGTGTATCTCATATATGTGATTGATGCTGAATGTCCCATTACCTATTTACCTGCATTATTGTGATCATCATTGAGTGCCTTGTAAAGAATTTAAAAGAAGCATATTGTTTAAGCACGATGACAACTGATTCACCCCCGACCTCTTAGTTGTTCAACAATTGGTATTAGAGCAGGCCCCTTTTATCTAAAGGTATATCCTAGAGCTTAAACATGTCAAGCCATGAAGGAAATTCAACAAATAAGGCCCCTCTGTTCAATGGAAGAAACTTTGCCTTCTGGAAAGTTAGAATGAGAGCCTACATAATGGCTTTAGGTGCATATGTTTGGGATGTGGTAGATACTGGTTATGTAAAGCCAGTTGTACTAGCCAATAAGGATGACAAACTAGAATTTAGCTTCAACGCTAAGGCTATGAATGCTATCTTGAGTGGGCTTGCAGAAGCATAATTCATAAAAGTTATGCATCTAGGAACTGCCAAAGAAATGTGGGACAAACTCATTAACAGATATGAAGGTAATGAGAAGGTAAAGGATGCCAAGCTTCAAACCTACAGAATGCAGTTTGAACAACTGAAGATGAAAGAAGATGAAACTGTTGGAAAATTCTTTCTAAGAGTAGAAGAAATGGTAAATGCAATGAAACCACTTGGTGAAATGATTGAGGAACCTTCTTTAGTTCAGAAAATCTTGAGATCTCTCCCAGATAGGTTCAATCCAAAGGTCTCTGCTATAGAAGAACTAAATGATCTAAAAACCTTGGAGTTTGATCAACTTCTAGGAACATTGACTGCATATGAAATGAGAATAGTTAAAGATAAACCCACCTCCAGAGAAGCATCATTTAAGGCAGACAAGAATGAGGATTCTGAGCCCAATGAAATTGAAGCAAAATTTGTGAAGAGACTGAAGAAGGGATCGGGCAAATACAAAGGTAAACTACCTTTCAAATGTTTCAACTGTGGTAGGATAGGTCATTTTGAAAATAAATGTCCCCACAAAGGAAAGGATCAGACATGTGATGATGAGGAGAAGTACAAAAACAAAAATTTCTTTAAAGATAATAACTTTAAGAAGAAAAGTCTTTGCGTAAACAATGATGATGATCCTTCAGATGATGACGACAATGATTCATCTATTGAAGATAAACTAAATGACTTCATACTTATGGCCAAAGAGGATTATGATAATAACAACACATGGAGTGATGTTAATGAAGAAGAAGATGTGGTTGACATGGAAGGAGAACTGATCAGTGCACTAGAAGAGATTGACAGACTAAGAATCAAGAACAGAAAGCAAAGACAATTGCTGATACAGTTCAAGAAAGACAGTAAATAACCTGATGAAGACCTTGTCCTACTAAAAGTAGAATTAGAAGAGGCAAAGAAAATCGAAGACATTATGAAACGACAGTTATCAGAAAAGAAGACAAGATGTGAAGCATTAGAACAAGAAGTAGTGAAAACTAGGAAAGAGATGGAGAAGTTTCAAGCCTTGTATAATCAGAATTTGTCAAGTATCAAAGCCTCAGAAGGATTAGCCACAATTCTGAATTAGCAAAGGAATCCAAAGCTAAAAACCAGTTTGGGTTATGAAGAGGGATCAAGTAGTGGCAAGCCAAGACATGGATAACCCATCAAGTTTGTCAAATGTACAACCAATGACAACAAAAAACCTGCAGAAACAAAGGTAGACAATCAGCCGCCCGGGACGAGTAAGTAAAAAGGTGCCAGTACTGAATCCGTAGAACAAATAAATAGTGCGTCCCCTGCTGAAAGACATCATCAACATGGAAGAAATCTATTTTCTCAAAGAAAACAACCTTTTTCCAGGTACAAAGAATTTTTCTATGGCTATTGTTTCTACTGTTCTAAATTTGGTCACAAAGCTGTAAATTGTTCCTTAAGACTTAGACATAAGCAATTAAGATTTCAAAGGAATAAATACTTCCCACAACAAAGAATGATACAGCCAAATAACAATCCTTCATAGACTGCAAATTTCCAAATTAAGTCTAGGGACATGAAACTAAGGAGGCCAAGAAATAATCAACAGTCAATGAGTAGACAACACTGCAACAATAAGTTTGACCTATTGAATAATGAGATTGAATGCTACACCTGTCATAACTTTGGACGTAAATCTATTGACAGTCGGTTAAGGAACTATGAACCAGATTTGAAATCCCCTACTGAAAATGTAAAGTTTTGGAAGAAGAAGGAAAGTGACAAGTGTGGATTAGTACTATCCACTCAAAGAAAAACGAATCCTTGGTATATAGACAGTGGATGCTCCAAACACATGATGGGAGAAAAAGGTAAGTTTCCATCTCTAAGTGAAAGCAAATCAAGAAACGTAACCTTTGGAAATGATGCTCCAGGGAAAATAAATGGCAAAGGGATGGCGAGCTTAAGTAATGGAAAAGGAAAAGCCCAAGATGTTCTACTTGTAGATGGGTTGAAACATAATCTGCTCAGTGTAATTCAAATGTGTGATAGAGGATGTGAAGTGGTGTTCACGTCCAAGGAATGAAAGATAAAATTTGTAACCTCAGGACAAGTGGTGGCCAAAGGCATAAGGACATAAAATAATGTATATGTGCTGAAAGAAAATAGAGAAGAATGTCATCTAAGCAGACATGATGAACGCTGGTTATGGCATAGGAGACTTGGACATCTAAACTTTGACCACTTAATCAAACTCAAAAAACTCGAGGCAGTAAAAGATCTTCCGAGAATATCAAAGCCCCAAGATTCAATGTGTAAACCCTGTCAAGTAGGGAAGCAAAACAGGACACAGTTTAAGTCCAAGAGCTTTACTTCAACAGAGAAACCACTTCAACTAGTTCATATGGATTTATGTGGACCATCAAGACATGAAGGCACAGGGAAATAAAACTACTTCATGCTGATTATCGATGATTACTCTAGACTTACTTGGGTTGCCTTTCTCAAGGAAAAGGCTGAATCATTTGAGAAGTTTAAAATATTTAAGGATTTAACTGAGACTCAAACAGGCAAGCGGTTAAAGGCAGTAAGATCAGACCAGGGGGGAGAGTTTATGTCAAGAGACTTCAAGGAATTCTGCGATGAGCATGGGATCAAGAGAGAATACACAATCCCAAGAACTCCACAAAAAAATGGAGTTGTTGAGAGGCAAAATAGAACAGTGCAGGAAATTGCCAGGTCAATGATGAATGAGAAGAACATTGGTCAAACCTACTGGGTAGAAGAAATACACACAATAGTTCATGTTCTTAACAAAGCTCACCTCAGACCGCAAAGTGACAAGACACCTTATGAACTGTGGTTTGGGAGACCTGCTTCAATTAAACACTTCAAAGTCTTTGGGAGTAAATGCTACATAAAGAATAATGATGAGAACCTTGACAAATATGATGACAGGGATGATGAAGGTATCTTCTTAGGGTATGCTACAAATAGTAAAGGATATAGATGCTATAATAAGAGGCTTCATAAAATGGTTGACTATATTGATGTAAAAGTTGATGAAGGAATCCCAGCAAGAGAGATGTACAGTAATGAGTCTTCTACAGAAGACACAACTAAAGCTGAAGATGAACAGGTCCAAGAATCAGAAAATGAAGACTCTGAATTAGAGGAAGACTCAGACACTTATACAGACTCAAATCAGTAGTCAACTTCAAATTCCTCCTCCAGAATCATTCAAAAGAATCACCCTGCAAGTCAGATAGTTGGAGAAAAAGACAAAGGTGTACAAACCAGGAGAAATCTAATCAATAACACCGAACAATCTCATATAGCCTTCATATCCATGCTGGAACCCAAGAATTTTAATGAAGCCAACAAAGATGGCCACTGGGTTAAATCAATGAATGATGAACTTGATCAGATTGAGAAAAACAATACGTGGGAAATGGTTCAGAGACCGGAAGGTAAAAATATCATTGGTTCCAAATGGATCTTTAAGAACAAGTTCAATGAGCAGGGACAAGTTGTCAGGAACAAAGCAAGATTGGTCTGTAAAGGCTATGCTCAAATAGAAGGACTGGATTTTGATGAAACATTTGCGCCTGTAGCAAGGTTGGAAGCTATCATAATATTTCTTGCCTATGCTTGTCATAAAAGGTTTAAAGTCTATCAAATGGATGTCAAGTAAGCTTTTCTAAATGGATATTTAAATGAAGAAGTCTATATGGAACAACCAGAAGGTTTTGAACTGTCTGGTAACCTTGACTTAGTATGCAAGATGAAGAAAGATTTATATGGGTTAAACCAAGCCCCGCGAGCCTGGTATCACAGACTGGATACGTATCTTAAAGGCACAGGGTTCAAGAGAGGAACAACTAACAACAATCTGTATATTAAAACAGAGGATATTACTTTGCTCATCGTATTGGTCTATGTGGATGAAATCATCTTCGGATGTAATAAGGATCCATTGGTACAATGGTTTGATTCTACCATGGAATTTGAGTTTGAAATGTCCATGATAGGAGAACTGTCATTTTTCTTGGTCTGCAAATTACTCAGAGGTCTGAAGGGATGTTCATTTCTCAAGAAAAATATCTAAGAGAAATGTTGAAAAGGTTTCAAATGGAAGATTCTACACCTGTGGGCATACCTATGGTTACTGGCTACAAATTAAGCAAGGATGATGACTCACCTGATGTTGATCAACATTCATATAGGTCAATGATAGGCAGCCTATTGTACATCACATCATCTCGCCCAGACATAATGCATGCTTTAGGAATGGTTGGAAGATATCAGTCTGCACCTAAACAAAGTCATTTACTAGCCGTCAAAAGGATATTCAGGTATCTGAAAGAAACAATGACTTATGGTCTATGGTATCCCAAAAATCAAAATTTTCAGTTAATTGCTTATTTAGATGCAGATTGGGCAAACTATGTTGATGAGAGAAAAATAACCAGTGGAGGAGCATTCTTCCTAGGTGACTCATTAGTAGCATGGCTTAGTAAAAAGCAAGGTTCCATTTCTTTATCAACCATAGAGGCAGAGTACATTGATGCTGCTACCTATTGCACTCAGGTATTATGGATGATTTAGAAACTTGCAGACTTGGAGGTAAAATACGTTGCACCAATCCCAATTCATTGTGATAACACTAGTGCCATAAGCGTGTCTAAGAATCCTGTATTCCACTCCAAGACCAAGCATATTCCCATAAAATACCATTTTCTGAGAGAGCAAGTCACCAATCCGGTTGTTCTGGTTCAGTACATTCCAACCATATAACAAATAGTAGACATATTTACTAAACCCCTAGCTAAGACCCCTTTTGAATATCTCCGACACAAGCTGGGTGTCATCTCGTTTCACACCTAAGAGAGTCCATCCTGTTAGGGGGAGTCTTGTATTAATTTCAAATCTGATACCTCCTACAAATACTGTAACATCTCAAGGGGAGCGTGTTTTCTTTGACATTGATGTCAAAGGGGGAGAAAAGAATAGGTACGGGTGCCTTTGTTGCCATCAATGCCAAAGGGGGAGATTGTTGGCATGTTTTTACAGGCAGTGTATGCTTGTCATTGATGGAAAGTACAACAATGATGATGGATTGAGTACAGGAAGGATGTGCCAGGCGGGCACCATAAGTCTTTTGGGAAGACGTTGTAGAGCAAGCTCGACAAGATCTGAGTATGCAATGATGGATCTCATTGAATATTTCCCAATGAATGTCAGATCTAAGCCCAAGGTCCGACTAGTGTTGGATCCAGGAGGACTTACATGCTCTTTAACGAGCAAGGTGAAATGCAAAACCCCAAAAAATCACCTCAACAAAGAACCCATTTCGTAGTTTCGGTTACCGAGAGATGGAGAAGTCAAGAGTCGAGACTCTTCAACACAGGAGTCTTGAAATCGCGAAATGCGAAATCCCGAAAGAGGTACATCAACAAAGAATTTCACATACCGGGCATAAACTTCATTTTGAAGTTTCGGGTACCGGGCGATGGAGATGTCAGAGACTCACGTCAACAAGAGTCTCGAAGTCACGAAATACGAAACCCCGAAATCGCGAAATAGGCGCATCGCTCGAAGTTTTGGATACCATGATTTCGGTTACCAGGAGATGGAGATGTCAGAGACTCACATCAACAGGAGTCTCAAAGTCGCGAAATGGGAAACCCAGAAATCGCGAAGTAGGCGCATCGCTCGAAGTTTTGGATACCAGGATTTTGGTTACCGGGAGATGGAGATGTTAGAGACTCTCATCAATAGGAGTCTCGAAGTCGCGAAATGAAAAAACCCAAAATCCTGAAACAGGCGCATCGCTTGGAGTGTTGGATACCGGGATTTCGGTTACCGGGAGATGGAGATGTCAGAGACTCACATCATCAGGAGTCTCGAATTGCTGAAATGCAAAAACCCGAAACAGGCGCATCGCTTGGAGTACTGGATACTGGGATTCCAGATACTGAGAGATGGAAATGACAAAGAATCTCATCATAAGGAGTCCCAAAGTCGCGAAACCCAAAGTCGAGAAATGATAAAGACTCCATACCAGATTTTCGTATATCGGGAGTAGGAGGAGTCAAGAGTAAAGACTCTTCATCAGAGGAGTCCCGAAATCGCGAAATGTCACAGACAAGCTCTGTTTTGGAGTTTCGGGCACCGCGACATGGAGAGTCAAGAAAATTCCCCACAAGAGTACCGAAATGACGAAACGTGAAATTGCGAAATGCAGGTTTTAAATAAGGCTATGGTCACAGCCATTGGTCACATCAACGAGAGATAGAGGAAAGAGCTAGAGAAACCAAGCACCATTTCGGGGATCACGACATGGAGTGTCAAGACACTTGATCACACAAATCTTGAAATGCCGAAGAATGAAATGCCGAAATGAATGCAAGACTTAGAGAAGTTAATCCAATGGTGCAGATGAAACTGAAGAAGATCAGAGGGCTACTGTTGCACTTCTCAGTGTAACTGCTAGAAACCACTGATGGTTTCTGCCAGAGGACTCGAAGAGAATCCAGAGAGATTTCCAGAGGAACTGAAGGGTCACAAGGAATTTTCTAGTAGGAGAAGAGACTGTTCATGGAGGCTATTGAGTGGGGGAAGACCATTGGATCCATGAACTGCAACAGAGAGGTTGAGGTCGACTGCAACAGAAGATGAAGAATCTCAAATGCCTATGATGTGAAGCAATTTGATCATGACACCCAGTGATGATGGACAGATGGGATTAACAAACAGAGAAGCTGAAGAGTTGCAATGATGAACAGGCAGAGCACTCAACATGCAGAGCATGCAAAAGCATGGGAGAGAGCATGCACAAGGAGGTCAGTGACTACAAGTATGCATAAGAAAGAAGAGATGGGGGTTGCTGTTGTTATGTGATGATCTGAGGTGTGAAGAAGGATTAGAGTGCAACAACTGAGATGGACAGAAGATAAAAAAGGTGCATTGAATGGGAATTACAGAGAGAGCACAAAAGGAAAAAGAACAAAAAGTGCAATGGATGTGTGTAGGAAGACAGTGAGGCAGACAGAGCAGCGAAATCTTGTAGAATAGTGATGAGACTGGTAAGCTGTTGTTGAACATTATATCACTGTAATAAGTTTTGGTAACACATATTCATAAATCAGGGTGGTAGCGAGGTTCTAGGGAGGACTGGTGTCCTCAGAGGTTCAAGTGGGTGCTTGAACATACGGAGTTGTAGCTTCCTTCTAGTTGGTGCTAGAGAAACCGGGGAGTTGGTGCTAGAGAAACCAGGGAGTTGGTGCTTCCTTCTAGTGGGTGCTAGAGAAAACAGAGATTTGGTGCTCTCAACAAGTTGCAACTTGCAAAAACAGAGGTTGTAGCCTCACAATGAGTTGGTGCTCATATGTATGATAATGTAAAGAATGTAAATAATACTTATCATATAAAGAAGAAGAGGTTTTTACCCTTTATGGGTTTCCTCAGGAAATATCTGTCTCTTTGTATCTCATATATGTGACTGATGCTGAATGTCCTATTGCTTATTCACTTGCATTATTGTGATCATCATTGAGTGCCTTGTAAAGAATTTAAAAGAAGCATATTTTTTAAGCACAGTGACAACTGATTCACCCCCCCCTCTCAGTTGTTCAACAAAAGCATCATGCACAAGCAAGTTTTACTTTTTTTAGTGTTATTGTTAGATTCATAAATACTTTTGTGCTATTGCCAGACCATTGCAAAAAAATTTGGAAGACAACTTTGTCAAGTGCAATTGGAGTTGTTGTGTGTATGTAATTGTGTCTTCTTGGAATTGGAAGACAAATTTGTCCAAGTGCAATTGGAATTGTTGTTTGTATCTTCTTGTGTCTTCTTAGAATTGGAAGACAAATTTGTGGAAGTGCGACCGGAATTGTTGTTTGTATCTTCTTGGACTTGGAAGACAAATTTGTCCAAGTGCAATTGGAATTGTTGTTTGTATCTTCTTGGAATTGGGAGAAAAAATTGTCCAAGTTCAATTGGAATTGGAATTATTATATGTGTCTTCTTTTGTAATACAAAAAAAAAATTCTCCGCTTGGTTGTGCCTTATTACATAATACAAAGAAAAATTTGTGGTGGGTGTTTGGAAGCCAATTATTATCTTTAAACATGTGGAACCACCGGCTTCGAGAAAGAAATTTCTTAAGAATAAGAAAACCGATCAAAAAGGTAGAAGAAGAAAGAGAAACAGAAAAGTTAGGTATGTCAAAGTGTAGGATTTCACATGAGGGAAATCCAATTTATAGCGCAATAGATGCCGCTAATGTTTCTACTCCATCATCAGAAGAAAAGCACATGAGTTAATTAGAGAGAAATCCAAACGATATTTGATTACGACAATTGTTTGTGGATGAATAGATGACGAAGGATTTGCTTGGAGATGATTATAAAATGGATGAAATTAGAGAATCAATTGGTGTACAACATTGTGGTGAAGAAGGTCATGTGGTTCAATCTCTTGTTGGATAGTAAAATGTGCACTCTCCTCCCATAGTTGATCCGTTAGTGATTGAAGGGGAAAGAAGTGCAACATTGTTAACTCCACAACAAGGAGGTCAAGAGTCCCAGAATATGGGTTCATCGTCCCTACCTAGATTGAGCACTATGCGATGAAGAACTCCTAAATGCATTCAGGTCGATGAAAGTGGTCTAGAATCACTTAAAGTTAAGTTACCTAACCATACTATTCATTATCACTCTTATAAAATCATTCAAGAATATTTTGAACCAAAATCTGATGATGCTAAATGTCAATTATTTTTATCTTTGTTAAAATCTAGAAGTTTGACTGTTGTTAGGAGAATTTTAGGCATTAAAACAGTCAAAAGTGTAGAAACAAGTTATCATATAGTACGAAACCTTATAGATGCATTGCGAAGAATTGGTAATAAGTCTCAGTCTAAAGACCACAATGCATCCCAATGTGTCTTTTCCCAGTCAATTGTTAGCAAGATTACAAGAAAACATCGTTTGCTACAAMAAACCTCTCACCTATTGAAATGGAATGTCAAAACCCTTAGAAAGTATTCTCATAGATGAGATAGCCTTGACACAGGTGCCCCAACAGAATTGTGGGCCTTCACTAGAAGGCTACCTCRTTTTGACATGAAGTTAATTGGAATGGTTAAAGGATTAGTTCATGATTTCTGGAATGATAACACAAGGYCCTCTTCCAACCAAAAATATGTACTAAAATTGAGAAGGGGATCTAGGGACTGTGAAACCCATATTAAACACTATATTTACATTACACAGAGAAAATTGTATAAAATATTCAGAACAATACATAGTGCACTTAACTTAGGCCAAATATATTTCCATAAATGAAAGCCTTGGTATGTTCGAATAAACACAATTTGTAACATGTGTTATTGTAGATATCACATTGAGTATGGTTATTATTATGACACACACACACACACACACACACACACATTTTTCGTGTTTTGCACAACACCCTTTTGTAGGAATGCCCAGTTATATTGCCACCGTCGTCATCTAGAGACTTTATTCACAACATATTGTGTACAAGGATAGAGGGTTTTGCATTTTATCAAAATGCATTCTTATATGGGGCATGCCCTAGGTGCGGTGGAATGACATTACTAAGCAAGTGAATCCATGTAAGCGATGAGTATGAATTGGGGAGGAAGGAGGTTTCCTTGCAAATATTTAAATATGTGACATATGATATTGATGGAGGACAGGAAAAAAATATACAATTGGTTACTTCCCAAGTACGAGTTTGTGACTTCATGAAGAAATTTTTCGAAAAGACACGACATTGTGTTCAACATGTCCATGTGGCTCGATGGCAGGATGAGCATTTTAGAATATGTAGAGATAAATTTCCTATTGGTATAGTTTTATCAGTGGTTGATTTTGCTGAGAACTACACCCTTCAACTGCAAAATGAGATTCAAAGTCAATATTATCACTCAGAGTAGGTCAACATAATGGTACATATCACATATAGACATGGACCAGATAGTAATGAACAAAACACATTTATATTGAAAGAGTATCACTTCTACATAAGTGATGATCGGTGCCATGACTTAGCCTATGCAAAACATTGTTTTCAGTTGTTCTACAATCACCTTAAGGAGAAGAACATACAGATGGATCAACATTGGATTTGGTCAGATGGTTGCGTAGGTCAATTAAAAAATGCTTGTGTGTTTCAATGGTTGTGTATGTTGCACAAAAAACTAAAGGTACCACACATTTGGAACTTTTTTGAGTTCGTGCACGTGAAAGGGGAGCATGATGGAGTAGGTGCATGCATAAAAAGAACATTACGTAGGAAAAAATTGAAGTTCACTACTACTTCCCTCCTTCTAGATGAAAAATCCATTGTTGAATGGTGTTCTTTAGTAATGGGAGAGGGAACATGAACCCATGAAGACCAATCACACAAGAAAGAACATGCACGTAGATATTTTTGGGAGGTGGTCAATGTAGATTGATCACAGTGGTATAAATGCAAAACAATCTAGGGCACTCGTGGATTCCATTCAGTTAGAACATCATACGATGCAATAGTTGAAATATGGATGATAAAACTCTCTTGCTTATGTGGTCCATGTAGTAGTAATGAATGGGATGATTGTGAATCGATAGACTGGGTTGATAGATGGGATCGTGTATCAATCCCCATTGGTCAATGTATAACTATGGAATTATCTCAATTGGAGGAGGACCAATCAAGTATTTCAGCAGATTATGGTCATGTCTCAGATCTCATACTGCTAGGTTTGTTGAATCCTTCTATTAAATTTTGAATAACTAGAATGAACGTGTTATGCTTTGGTCATTTAGTGGACTCACATTTTGGCACTCCATTTTTTGCAAGGAACATATACACAGTGGTTTCCCCAAGAGATAATGAATAAGGCACTTATTATTAGTTGGCAAGATTCTTAGAGGGAAAGCAAACCCTCATGCGATTAGTAACAGACTCCGAAGGAATTGAATTTCCGATAGTGTCGACGGTTATTAAAGGAGAATATATGACACAGGATGAAAGAAAATGAAATAAATGTGGTTATGTATTTCAAGATTATAAACTAGGTCAAGTTGTATACCACTTTACAAACTTGTTTATTGGTACAAACCTCCAACTACAAACAATTCCAAGTAAGAAATCATTAAAGGTAGGCTACTTCTTACCTTCCTATGAGCATGGGAAGTTAGTGGAAACTTTAAGTATTAGAAGTGATCCCGATGGTATACTTGAAACACCATATAGGTATCTAAAATGAATAATTTTGGCTTCATTTTGACTGCTCTTAAAATATTTGTAATTTTGTTAAAATATACCCTGCCTTAAAACATATGCATGCCATGCATTGCCTTGACTTTCCTTGCCTTTCCTTCACTTTCCATGCCATATCTTGCCTTCACTTTCAATTCTATGCCATTCCATGCCTTGCCTTCACTTGTCTTGCATTTTCCATGACATGCCATACCATTCCATAGCATGCCATGCCTTGCCTTCACTTTCCTTGCCATTCATGCCTTTCCTTCACTTGTATGTCCTTTTCCATGCCATTCCATGCCATTCCATAGCATGCCATGCCTCACCTTCACTTGCCTTTCCTTCACTTGCCCTCCCTTGCCTTCACTTGCCTTACCTTGCCTTTACTTGCCTTGCCTTCACTTGTATTTCCTTTTCCATGCCATTCCATACCATTCCATAGCATGCCATTCCTTTACTTCACTTTCCTTTCCATTCATGCCTTGCCTTCACTTACCTTGCCTTGCCTTGATTTACCCTCACTTTCCTTGCCTTCACTTGTTTTTCCTTTTCCATGTCATGCCATGCCATTCCATATCATGTCATTCCTTTCCTTCACTTGATTTTCCATTCATGCCTTGCCTTAACTTGCCTTGCCTTGCCTTTAATTGCCTTGCCTTGCCTTCACTTGCCTTTCCTTTCCTTTCCTTTCCTCGCCTTGCCTTCAATTTCCATGTCATGCCTTGCCTTCACTTTCCATGCCATGCCAGGCCTTGACTTAACTTGTCTTTCCTTTTCCATGCCATGCCATGCCATTCCATAGCATTCCATGCCTTTCCTTAACTTTCCTTCCCATTCATGCCTCGCCTTCACTTGCCTTGCCTTCACTTTCCTTTCCTTCAATTGTCTTTCTTTTTCCATCCCATTCCATTCCATTCCATAGAATTCCATGCCTTTCCTTCAATTTCCTTTCCATTCATGCGTTGCCTTCACTTGCCTTGCCTTGTATTCACTTGCCTTACCTTTCCTTTACTTGACTTTGCTTCACTTGTCTTGCCTTTTCCATGCCATGCCATGCATTCCATAACATTACATGCCTTTCCTTCACTTGCATTACCATTCATGCCTTTCCATTCACTTGCCTTGCGTTTCCTTGCCTTCACTTTCCTTTCCTCCACTTGTCTTGCCTTTTCCATGCCATACCATTCCATAACATGCCATGACTTACCTTCACTTGTCTTTCCATTCATGCCTTTCGTTCACTTGCTTTGCCTTGCCTTCTCTTGCCTTGCCTTGCATTTACTTTCCTTTCCTTCACTTATCTTTCATTTTCCATGCCATGCCATGCCATTCCATAGAATTCCATGCCTTTCCTTCACTTTTTTTTTCCATTCATGCATTTCCTTCACTTGCCTTGTCGTTCCTTCACTTTTCTTTCCTTCAATTTCCTTTCCTTAACTTCACCTATATTTCCTTCACTTTCCTTGCCTTCACCTATATTTCCTTTTCCATGCCATTGCATAACATGCCATGCATTTCCTTCACTTGCATTTCCATTCACTTGCCTTTCCTTATCACTTTCCATTCACTTTCCTTGACTTACCTTCACTTGCCTTGCCTTATCTCTTTCCATGCCATGCCTTGCCTTATCAATTTCCATGCCTTGCCTTCACTTGCCTTGCCTTTACTTCACTTGAATTTCCTTTCCTTGCCTTCACTTACCTTTCCTTTCCTTCGATTTCCATGCCATTCCTTCCCTTCACTTGCCATGCCTTTCCTTCACTTGCCTTGCCTTACCTTGCCTTTCCTTTCCTTCACTTGCCTTGTCTTGCCTTGCATTGCCTTCACTTACCATGCCTTTCCTTTCCTTCACTTACCTTTCCATGCCTTTCCCTCACTTTCCATTCCTTTCCTTCACTTTCCTTGCCTTATCACTTGCCATGCCTTACCTTTCCTTCACTTTCCTTATCACTTGCCATTCCTTGCCTTCAATTTCCTTTCCTTGACATGACTTGCCTAAACATATGTAATAAGCACTGAGTAAAACCATAGTGCCAAAGATACTCCATAAATGGTTTTATGGTGGACGGAATGATAGCGGAGCCCCCCCCCTTAGTTGAAAACCGTTTCTCCAGATCCAATGCAACTGCCAATTCTCCCATTCGAGTCCCAGTTTGAGTTTTATCGCGAGTTTCAACTTGCCTCTTCAAGCCATTTAGGAACATGTGGCCAATTTGGTCCGGGGGCATAAAATCCAAACCGAGTGGCATAACAGAGTTTCGTAAGCTCCCATAAGTCTATTTCACCAAGGACCACATGACTACACTACCCATAAATGGCCGACACATTGTTCTTGAAAATCAACCTCCTCTTCAAAAATTGCACTATGCCTCATTGACCAAAACCCTAGTGCCGAAGATACTCCAACAAATGGTTTTACAGTGTACATAATGATAGCAGAGCCCCCCCCCCCCCCAAGTTGAAAATGGATGCTCCAGATCCAATGCAACTGATGATTCACCCATCTGAGTCCCGGTTTGAGTTTTATCGCGAGTTGTAACTCATCTCTTAAAACCATTCAGGGACATGTGGCCAATTTGGTCTGGGGGAATAAAATCCAAAACGAGTGACATAACAGAGTTCCGTAAGCTCCCAAAAGTCTATTTGGACAAGGACCACATGACTACACTACCCACAAATTTGTGACATAGTGTTCTTGAAAACTGACCTCCTCTTGAAAAATTGCACTATGCCTCATTGACCAAAACCCTAGTGCCAAAGATACTCCAAAAAATGGTTTTCTGGTGGAAAGAATGATGGCAGAGCCCCACCCCCCCAATTTGAAACCCGATGCTCCAGATCCAAGACAAGTGATGGTTCACAACTCGCCTCTTCAAGCCATTCAAGGACATGTGGCCAATTTGGTTCGAGGGAATAAAATCCAAACCGAGTGGCATAAAAAATTTCTGTAAGCTCCCACAGGTCTGTTTTTCCAAGGAGCACGTGACTACACTACCCACAAATTCCCCACACAGTGTTCTTGAAAATGAACCTCCTCTTCAAAAATTGCACTATGCCTCATTGACCAAAAACCTATTGGCAGAGATACTCCAAAAAATGGGTTTCCTGTGGAAAAAATGACAACGGATCCCCCCCCCCCCAAGTTTAAATCTAGTGCTATGGATCCAATGCAACTGACGGTTCGCTCATCCAAGTCCTAGTTTGAGTTTTATCGTGATTTGGAACTCGCCTCTTCAAGCCATTCAGGGACATGCGACCAATTTGGTTCGGGGGCATAAAATCCAAAATGAGCAGCATAACAAAGTTCTGTAATCTCCCACAAGTTTATTTGGCCAAGGGCCACACGATTACACTACTGACAAATGCCTGACACAATGTTCTTGAAAATTGACCTCCTCTTCAAAAATTGCACTATGCCTCATTGACCAAAACCTTAGTGTGAGAGATACTCCAACAAATGATATAGAAATGAATGACATGGTATGGAAAGACATGGCATGGAAAATGCAAGGAATGTAAAGTGAATTCAAGGAAAGAAATGGAATGGCATGGCATGGCATGACATGGTAAGGCATGGGATGGAAAGGAATGGTATGGAAAGATAAGATATGTCAAGTGAAGGAAAGGAAAGGCATGTCAAGGTGTGGCATGTCAAGGAATACCATACCATACCATACTATTGACGGGCCAAAATGACCCATTCAATCAGTTAAGGGAAAACACTCAATGATGGGTCCCAACTTGACCCGCTCTCATTTGGGATAACGCTTTCAACCATAATTTGGTCTGGTTACCAACTAACTAAAATACTAACAAAATTCTAAGTAAATACTAACTAAAATATGAATATGAGAACCAAAGGTTCTCAGATGAATTAAAAATAATGAGAAAAAAGGAGTAAGAAAAACTAACTAACATTAAACTAAGAAATATGATTATTATTCTAAGATGCAATCTCTAAACTAATGCTATTTAAATCAACTTATCCTGATCAAAAGAAAACTAACATAATAAATGAATACAATGAATAATGCGTGTTAGCACATGAAATGTTCAGGAGTAAAAAATTATGACCTTAGTCCATGTAAGAGTCTTGATGTCATGATAGTGTTCATAATCATGAAAGAAATAGGGGTCAACATTGGTATCCTAAACCCTGTCCATTTTCAAGTTTGTTATAACAAAGGAGCAATTTATAGTTTCCTCTTGCAACAATAACCTTATCCACTATATTACTGTGCGCTGCAAACTATATGCTGCAGACTGTGCATTGCAAATTGGCACTATGAAATCTCTATTTTCTGATAAATCAAACCATTTTCAGTTGAGATTCGTCTAGGGCCAAGGTTTTAACCAGTCAACTCATATTTTTCTCCTAAGACATGGAAAATATTGCAAGTCTTTCAAAAAAATCTAGTTCAATTTGCGCTACAAACTGGCACTATGAACTTAATGTGGCACTGCAAACCCTCTATTTTACACATAGTTTCTTCAATTCTTCCTGTTTGCAGCCTCATCCAAGTGGGTTTTTGTTCTTATTTTCTCACCTCCTACTTGCAGCATGTTCATCCTCCAACTCTTGTTGTGCATATAATTACGACTTTAGTGATGATTTTGGGTCTTGAGCTAAATTTAACATCTTCATATGATTTCTCCAAGGTTACTTCATGTTTCAAGAAGTTTTTAGCAGGCTCTGAAATATTTTTCCCAACTTCTTATGCAATTTTTTAAAGGTTGGAATCATTTTGGAGGTAAACAAGCACCTACATGAAAGTTCGCAATGCGTGCTGTCAAAGGTGTTGCAAACTCTAACAATTTGATAAATACAGGTTGTAGGAGGGCTGCCACCTGTCTGAGGGGGTTCAAATGGTTTCCTAGGAGGTATTTGGACATGAGGGAAATGTGTTCTATCAACAGATCAAGTAACATGACCTGTTTCAGAAATCATTTATCACAATAGACAAGATTCAAAAAAATAGGAGTTAGGTGGATTTTTTGTTTCACCTTGTTGTAATAGGTCCTAGAGAAAAGGGAATCCAATGCAACCACTTGGGATTCAACCTCTTTAGAATATGAAGGATTGATACACTATATATAGAAATGGTTTTGTTGAGGAAAGGGTTGGATTCATGATCCAAGAGAGGAGAGAGATGGAGGATACGTTTCACTCTTATTTGTAAGCCTGAGGGCCTATTTGTAATCAACATTTCTGCCATTAAAGATTCATGAGAGTTGTTTATCCGATTTTATTTTTTGTTTTACATTTATCTTTTCATCCTCTTTCTTGAATATATTTCAGGTTTTGAGGATCATAGCTGCCATTGATTGATGGATTCATGAACAACAAAGGATCTTATGTTGCTTTCCCATTAATCATTGTTTATTATTTGAACAATCTTTAATCTGTTTCCAGAAAGGATATCTGTACGATGTATGTTCTTCCTTTTTTCATATTATCTATGATTCGACCCAAAATTATATTAAACTTTGATTTGGTATATAGTTTAAATGCCTTTGATTTGTAGGATGTTATGACTCCATGCCCAATGGAATGCCTCTGCAGACATTTTGCTTTCCTCTCCCTTTCTTACTTAATCTTGCTAATCCACTGAAGTATAAACTTATTTTAACCATTTATATTATGATGGGTACTATTATTACACCTACAATAGTCTAGGTGTGACTTCTAGTGCTAACATTTTTGGCATTGTTGCCGGGGAAAAAGTTGAATATCTTCCCTGGGCTGTATGACAAGCATTTCTACCAGTTCTTGATGGTGAGAAAGGATTGGTGACATAACAGACTGCAATTTTCACCATGGTAACTCCACACATTTGAAAAACCTTTTGGTGATTCAAATCAAGTTACACGACTCCATTGAGGAACAAGCTCAGACATAAAAATGATAGGAAGACAAATTCCATGTATCAAGATATAAGTTTTCTTCAAGAGCTCATATTATTTTTTATCAGTTATTTCATGTCCTTTCCTTTCATATATCACGAGAATCATCCTTTGATTTTTTACTCTGATGACCATAAGCCTACTACTGCATATCTCTGTTTGAAAGAAGAAGGTTTTAATTCTTCTTACATAATTGATGTTGACCCTAGTCCTTCATTAGAAACATATGAGCACAATTTTTGTATTCAAATTCTTCCTGAACATGATCAACCCTCTAACCACGTGAATGATACAATTGATTCACCACCTTATCTGATCATAGTACAATCGTCTACCACCACTATTGGAATTTGCAATCAATCCATTGAAACTCACTTTCATCCTACTAATGTTCAGTCTAGAAAAAAAAGGAAAAATGTTTAAACCCTTATGTCAGTGTTTCATGGAAACTTGCACAGGAGATCTAGCTAAAGCATACACAAACAAAGCTTATCAAGAAAAGGAAGAGAGATATACAATGAAGAATGAGAATCAATGCATATTATTATCTTTCAATGAGTGAGTGATCTTCACTCATATAGGCAATGACATCCTATAATTAGGAATGCATGCATAATAGTGATGATCTAAGATTAGAAAGTCCGAAATAGAACTAGTTAGTTAACTCCCACTGAACTAGTGTTAAAGTCTAAAATAGAACTAGTCAGTTAACTCCCAATGAACTAGTGTTACTCCCACTGAACTAGTGTGCCGAAAATAAAAATTTCTCCAACACCCCCCCTAAACATCACTATGGAGTAAAAAATGAGTCTCGAATACTAGGTCATTTTAGGTACTCATGTACAATGAAACTAATGAACACTGAATAAAAATAAGGAAAGCGGGAAAACCACATGTGAACAAACCCCCCCCTCTAAAGATAATGTATCAAAAGAAGAAAATGACATCTACTAGGTAAATGTGTTCTTCACTGCAAGGCGATCCCACAAAGTCTGAAACTTCGGCTTACTGAAAGTCTTCGTGAAGATGTAGAAATATTTATAGATCTGATGAAGTCCTTTGGCAACCTGTCAGGCCTTGTACCTCTTGATCCTGTGGTCCCATCTACCCCTGGAAATATTCCTTTCTGGTGGAAGTGGAACCAGATGCCAAGTCTGATTCTCTAGGAGAGAGTCATGCTCCTCCTGCATGGCTGCTTGCCATAATGGATTTATCATAGCCTTATTCTAGGTCTGCAGATCAGTATATTGAACCATATAGCAATGCATGGGAATCATAGGTTTTGAAGATGAAAATACATGAGAAGACTCCTCATGCTGAGATCGAGTCCTCCTCAAATACAATAGATTCCCTGCAAGGTTTCCTGTTGGCTGAAGTGTGGTATGTTCCTTCTTGGGCATCTGCTGAAGCTTCGGCGCTAGCTTCTTATATAGATGTACTACTTGCTTATTTCCATCGGGCTCTCCTTTTTGGTCCTTGGGCTTGTATATAAGTGCATGGGAAAATAATTTTCTTTCTCTCTAATTGAAAGAAAAAAAAAGAAAGGTTTATTTTGTGGACACTTTTAACTCCATAAACTATTTTCTAGTATTTCATTAACCCATCCACATATTCAAGAGCATTTCACATTGAGAAAAAGGTAGAAGGACTTCATTTCTAGTGAAATTCAAATATTATTCCCTTTAAATGGATCCTRGTCTACACTAGAACTTTTAGTGCTCTAATCTAAACCCGTGGAGGCACAAAATAAAAGCCATAAATTGAGCCACACCATGAATCTATAATCCATGAAACTAAACACAGAGTTGTTATACTTCGAAATTTGATCCATGTTGGTTTTGGGGAAGTAACATATGCACTAAATTGAGTTTGCTTAAGGAATAAAGATTATAAAATAAACTAAAAAATGGGTCATTATGAATTGGGAAGATAATGTTGGGCTCAGGAATATATTTCCACAAGAGTATATTGGGATTCATTATTGATTCAAACAACATACATGTCGGTCCATATAACATACTCTTCCTTTTCAACTATCCCATCCCATCCAAATGGATTGAATCATGTAGCTTCCTTCGACTATCCAGCCTATACCGCAGGTTTTGTTTCACTTTTCCCACA
>ML782208.1:276745-335720 GCA_009831015.1 Picea engelmannii
AACCCTACAAAACCATTGATGAACGATGCAATGCTACAAAACTCTTAATAAATTTCACAATGTGGCATCACATTTCATGAACCTCGGAATGAGACAAAACCATTAATGAACATCACAATGTGGCATGGCATTTGATGAATGTCGCAATGTGACATAGACATTAATGTGGCAAGATGAACGATGCAATGTGAAATAACTATTAATAAACACATCAATTTGACATGAAGTTAGCTGAGATGAATGCCACAATGTCGCATAACCATGTTCAAACGTTGTAATCCAACATAACCCAACACAAATGTTGCAATAAGAGACAACATTTGATGAAGGTTGCAATGTAACATCACCTTTGATAAACTCCCCAATGTAACATACCTATTAATAATATCATTAAACCATTTATAATATAATATGCGTGTTTTTAATATTATTATTAATATAATATATTGATGTAATATATTAATATAATAATTCATTTTTCATATGAAAACTTATAAATGTTGTAACAATATAATATTTAATACAATATTTATATTGTATTATATTAATATAATTATTATATAAATGTTGGAAAATTGTGCTATAATATTTATATTTATATTATTATATTTTTAAAGTTTTGTATAAACTTGGTTCATATAAATAAAACATATATTATATTACTATAAGTTAATACACACCTTGATATGTTTAATGGTTAAGAATATGTGTTTATTCTAATTAGTCACAAATTAATATTAATATAAATTTATTAATGAATTAATAATAAAGTTTTGTGTAGACTTTATTCATACAATTATTCATTGACATAAAAATATGATATTAATTATTTGAAGATATCTTTATTTATGTGTCCACATTAATAATGTTGTTTCCTAAAACATTAATACTATTTGTTGCATTGAAATATTTCATTAAAACTTTAATAATGTCAATAATCCTATTTGGTATTTGGTGCAGTAGAATGTTTCTATGTATTTTTTTTATTTTTTTCCACCTCTGGAAGACACATAATAAAAAACTTAGGGTGTAGTAGAATAAAATTTTCAAAGTAGTATGTCACCACACATTAAACGGCTTGGGAGTAGAAGTGTTCTTCACTCCGGGACCTCTGGGGGTAGAATATCTTCCATTGCAGATCACGTGTTCTTCACTCCGGTCAAAGTTTTCAGCTCTGGGAGAGTCAATCCGCTGGCGGTACACTGCACTTAATTCTTACTTAGTGGGATAGATCCCTTTCAACCTCCCTGAATGAAACAAATTAAACCTACCCGAATGAAACAAATCTCGATTGACCCTGATACCTTGTTTTTTTCTCCCTCCCGTCTTTTTGATTTCTTTCTTCCCCTCAATCGTTAGCTAGGCAGAGCTATCTCACTCTGTCATTTATTCCCCTCCTCTCTCCTCCCCGCAATCTATCTATGATATTTTGGAAGTGTTCTTCACTCCGGTCAATGTCAATATATTGGAAAACTTTGTCCATTGCAGATCACGTGTTCTTCACTCCCGTCAATGTCCGAAAAACTTTGAGTGTTATTTCAGATCACGTTTTCTTCACTCCGCTCAATGTAAATACATTGGAAAACAAGTGTATCTTTTGAAGGGTAACCCAATAATCATGGAAAATATAAGATCCCGTAGTTGTCAATATCAATTGTACCAGTGCTTCTCGTAATAATGTACTAATATGTGTGAGCATGTCATATCTACTTTTAATTTTGATATGAATATTTGTGCGTATGATGGTGATTTATGGCATATCTGATCGAGCGATGAGATTTGGTTCCACTGTAGTGCTACCATTCGGGTACGTCGATTATATTTCTGTTGTGTGCCATTCGGGTACATCGATTATTCAAACGGTCTATCCGTTGTGTCGTAATATATTTATTCAAACCGTGTCTTCTGCTGCAATGGATGATTCAAACGGTATTTGTGTTGTAGTAGTTGTTTAGACATCATCTTTCTCATCTCTGACGAAGGTGCCGGTAACGATGACTCGCACGTGGTAACGATAGATTTTCTACATACAAATATATATATTTGAACGGGGGCGGCGCCCTGGACTTCACCTTGTAGATTTATATTTGACGTGGAATGGCGCCTCTAACCAGGTCAACCACAACCAATTCAGTTTATAGATACATATTTGAAGTGGTACGGCGCCTCGGACCACGTCAATGCCAACCCAAATTGAAAAACCGTTACAAGATTTGTGCACGGTGTTTTCATGGGCAGAAACGCCCTCCAGGCGACTATAAATTGGGATCGCAATCCAATTGAAGGCAAAAACCCGTTCCATTCCATCAGACTATAAGTTCGGATCGCAATTCCGTTGAAGGCAAGAACACCGCTCTCCATTCCACGAGACTATAAATTCGCATCCCGATTCAATTGAAAGAAAAAACGCGTTCAACTAGGCAGTAAGTTCTGGTCGTAATTCAACTGAAAGCTGAGAGGCCAGATGGCTAAAACTAAAGGTCTATGCTCATCCTGCATATGTTTGGTTTCACTGTATCTTCTCATCGTAGCTGCAGGAACTTCTCCAGATCTTGGTAGAAGCAGCTTCCCAAAGGGTTTCAAATTTGGTGCGCGGTCATCTGCTTATCAGGTTCCAGCTTCATCACCAGTCCCTCCCACTTTCTTCTGTAGCCCTCTGCTTGTTTGTTTTCCCAGCCTTGACAAATTCTGGTTGATTTTACAGGACGAAGGAGCTGCCCTTGAGGGTGGGAGAGGACCCAACATTTGGGATACATTCTCCCACATTCAAGGTTCAAACCACACAACACTACAGATAGAGATAGCTACACCGTCATTAATATCGGGGCTTCCGTCTCACTCTTGCACGCTCTATTTTATTTATATGTTGTTATTGAACGTTAACTTGCAGGGAAAATTGAAGATGGAAAGAATGGGGATGTTGCGGTAGATCGATACCACCGCTATAAGGTACAAACTAAAGTTTAGAGTACGAGAAGAATCGACTCGGCCATTATGCACTATCTGTTTTACGAGAGTGACTTATTTTCTTCTCTTAGTTCATCTAAAGCACTAGTCAATTCTACTTCATAATTGTCTTATTTTTCAATTAGTTTTTCTGTCTCATTTCCTTCATGGCATTCTATTTCGAGATGTCCACATTTTTCACAATTAAATAAAAACAACATACCTATGGTGAGTATGTACTCTTCATCTTCTGACTCTGTTTGACATGGTGAACATAATTCTTCTTTATTTGTATCTGCATCGTCTTTGGCATTTTCTGAATCTGTGATGGGTGAAGAATGTATGTCATGTAACTTATCCCAAATTTCTTTGGTTGATGAACATTTACCAACCTTTTCTCTTACCGGATTAGGTAATCCTTCCTAGATGAAATCCATTGCTATTTTTTTATTCTTCTGCAATTCCTTCTTGGCTATAGTCTTTGACCTTTTTGAACTATCATATCCTGTAACAATTGATATCCAAATATAATGTCCTTGTCCCTGTAAAAATACTTTCATGCTTCTGCTCCACATCTCATACTTAAAACCATTTTGACCATTAAACATTGGTACTCCATTCTCAGAATAATCCATGATCTCCTTCCAGTGGTTAAAATGTTTCCTGAAGGAACTCTCTCGGATACCAAATGTTGGATTACTGAGAGTGGGGGGGGGGGGCAGTGAATCAGTAATAGATAAATTTAATCCTTTTTAACCACAAAATTCAAGTGTTATATCAATGTAGCATTATAATCCAATAGTTTCACAGTAAATAAAAAATGAACAAATGAGAAATCATACACATACAAAATACACCAGTTTTTTTTACGTGGAAACCCAAAGCAAGAGAAAACCATAGAATGTTTTTTCTTATATGTCTTTAAGAATTACATTCATTGGAAGCACCGACTTCCTTTGTTTTCCAACTACAACTGGAAGGAGGCTCCAATCCCCTAGTTTCTCAGGCTACAACCTGAAGGAAGCTCCAACTCCCCAATTCTCTGGCTACAACCAGAAGGAGGCTCCAAACCCCTATGTTCTCTAGCTATAACCACCTATCCTTGCCCCATCCAAATACCCTGATGTATAATTAGAATGATGGAACCACTGTTACACTATCACTATGAGATATACTGCTGTAAACCTGTACCAATTGACTTGCACCAAACAACATGTACCAATAACCTAAACCATGCATCAACCATGCATCAACCTGTACCTCAAACTGTAATCAACCTGTACCGTAAACAAGTACACTCCTCTTTGACTTATATTACACTCATCACTTCAGTTTATTATTTAAATAATTTCTTCTTTGCAAACACTTTGACTACTTTTATCTTTTGGGGCTTCTAAATGACTCATGAGGGTTCTCCAACTTCACATGGCCATAACTCTCTAATCGTGAGGAGTTATGTGATGTTCCACATACCATCAGAAATTGTATGACATGTACTATCCATATAGAATAGTTTAACCTGCAAATATATCAAAAATCATACCATATCCATCAAACAAACTTGGGTCCATTGCCCAAACCTTTGTGCTACTAGAATTCACTACTGGACTTTCTTCAAGGGTTGACATCAATTACAACCAACCCAATTAATCAAAATTTACCCTTCAATGGATCAATCTTGATAGAAATGTATAAGTCTTTAACATTCAAAATAATATCTTTGATGAACCAAGAAAAAATAGCAAGAAACAAAGAGCTCCAAAAATTGACACCAAAAGCTCCAATAAATATATTCTATTAATGACTTACAAAAATGATCTCCAATAATTCACAACAATTTGGAATGAGAGGATAGACTCTATTTATTGAGGAGGCTTCTACATTCTTCTCATTCTCTATTAATTATTTCTCCCTAAAATTAGCCTAGGATAATTATAAAGAATACTTTTCATCCACACAAACAAGGAGACTAAGTCAAAACATAATCAAATGATGCCACATGTATATAAAACCCTCATGAGAGGGGTACATCCCATAGAATAAGGGTTGATTTTATTCATTAGCTCAACTTTCCAAGGAGAAAGGACTTAAATCATGGTGTAGATTCATCCTAATCAAGCAAGGGTCCAATATCTATCCTCATAATGTGGAATGAGCTCATGGAATGAGTAAGAAAGGCCTCAAAAGGCTGACAACCCCTCAAATAATTCTCATAATCCCTTGAAATATGTCTCCAAGGCATGACCATGTTTGTATCTAATGTCAAGGAACCTCCATGAAGCATGAAAGCGACCCTCCAAGTTAAACAATGGGTCATAAACCCCCCACTGACTAGTATGACGTCCAAAAAGAGTGGGTCGACCCTCAAATGATGCATAAAACATATCAAACATGATGAAATAGGAGGGTTCTCTAGAATATTCAACATGGAATATATATATATATATTTCTCGAGGTAATATATCATAGGAAACCCCTGAGTACTTCCCCACTTCATGGATGGTAAACAAGATAAATCGGCAACCCTGATTATGTTCAATCCTAATTCCAAGGGGGAGCAAGAGATTGAACCCGTGATCTCCTTCGTTGGAGATAACTTCATGTATGGCTTAGAAAAAATTGAGCTAGCCCTTGGGGATAATGTGTCATCTATATAGGATGTTCATGCATTCATAAATATCTCAAATGTTCCTTGGAGGATGTGACCATTTCCTCAAGATATGTGTACTACGTTGAGAACTACGAGACAACCTTGGGAAACATGACACTGAGTGAGCATATATAGAAACATATCGGATAATATATGGCCAAAGTATGATGAATACATAAGATAAAGATCCATGCTTATGCATAAAATAAGTGTGTTATACATAGGTGTGACAAAATTTACAAAGAGAACACTTTTACATCATATAAAAGAGGGTAAGAGAGACTAGTAGACCCCCTATATCACATGTACTAGTAGATCAACCTCAAGATGGTTGCATACCAACCCATATCATAAATGGCCAACATGATGAAGAGTTACCAAAATCAAGGGGCAATTGACTGTAACCATAAAAGCAAAGCCTATGTTGAAATGGGGAATAAAAGAACAAGCCAATACCGACCACATGGGGTCTAGAGATACTACATAGCCCTCCCACCAATACATAGAACATATAAGCATGGTCCAATACAATACATGATCACAAATACAACCACACTTTTGGATCATCATGAAGGAACATAATATGCTCATATGATGGTCCACATTTGGTGAAAAAATATAGGGTACACTGAGATGAATCTAAGGTGTAACCCCGGGTTTAATGTATACCTTTCAAAAAATAATTATATGAGCATGATCTACACATAATGTATTAGAGCACTCTTATATATATATATATATATATATATATATATATATATATATATATTATTTTTGAAAGCTAACAAATTACATTTGAATCACACTTTATACACCTTTGTGTTCCAAACAATTTTTTGTAAAATTACAAGACAAAAATACCCTTTTGAGGAAACATCCATGAGTGCACACATATTTTTTTATAATTTTTTGGGTGTGCAGTTTTTAAGATATGTATTTTTCTCAGGGGAAATTCGCTAATCAAGGAAAAAATAAGTTTGTATAAGTTATATAAAAAATATAATATGAAAATCAAAATGAGAAAATTATATGTCATTGGATAGAAGATTCAATGGTGAATACACATGAACTAATTCTGCCACCTTCCATATAAGAGATGAAGGTATTTCACCTAATGGAAGTTGGAAACTCCATGAAAACCTATAGAAATGGGGACCTCAATCGAGTTATTTTTTACATAAATAGTTCATTTTGGTTTAAAACTCTTGATCAATGTTTTAATACCTTAATAGAGGTTTAAAACCTTTATTGAGGGATTGAAGCCTTGATCAAGTAAAACTTATATTGAGGGTCCACGTAGGCCATTTTTTCATGCTCAACATGCCAAAAATTGAAACTAAGATTCATGGATCCACCCCGATATATACAATTTTTGGCATCAAATTCACAACTTCAAATGTATAAAAGCTTAGGCATCAAAGTCATATCCTCCTAACTGAAATTGTTGCATGTCCTTGTGTAACACTGTAATATCCCATCTAATCATTGAAATCAAAAGAGTTTGAGAAGGATGAGTGGGGACACGTCTGAATGGTAATACTTATGATGAAGGTTGTTCTAGATATAAGGAGTGTGACCATGCTCCTCCATGACATAGTAACCATGTTTGAGGTCAAAATATTCCCAAAGGGATACCTCCTATGCCTGATCATTAGAAAAACAAAACCAATATCTTGGTGAAGGACACCAAATGAATGGGAAATGGAATTTCAACCCCAACCATTGTGTCCCATTCTTCCGTACATAATTCATGTACATTTGAGTTTTGTTCAGAGATTTTTTGAATATAGGATAATATAGTGGCTCTCTTTTTCTAAGGTCATGGGACAAAACATCCCATCTATGATGACAACCAAGTAAATTGTCTAATCCTAATAGTGTTATTCTCTTATCCTATTCATAAAGAGTATATTTCTATGTTTATTGAAGGTAATAAGCAATGTGGGGATTCCTGAGTAAATTTTGATGTTCCATGATTACCACAGGGGTAACAAGATGTTCCCCTCTTACCCACAAGTTGGCATTTTGTTCAACATTCTCCAAATAAGACCAATCTTTAATCCACCAAATCTAGTGGATCAAGAATGATTTAAAATCCCTCAATTGTATATCTCCTACAATTAAATGTATTAGAGTTCCATTCCCTCAAATTCCCTAGTATAAATGCATGTTGGAATATATCTAATAACAATTCTTTTTCTTCCTCAGAGCAACCAAAATAAATATGCATTTTTCTTTGGTGAAAATATTACAAGATATAGCTCCAATTAGTTGGCATACTGAAATAAAAAACCACTGCTCCTTTAATAAAATTTCATACACTAGGGAAGGGGGCCTAAGTTTTTAGTGCTTCAAAATATAAATGACACATCTTCCCCTTTTAAAATTTAAGTGATGGATTCCTTCTATTGCTTCTTATTTTTTTCTTGCAAGGTCACGTAAGAGGCTTCTAGGGTTAGCTGTATAGTCTAGAATTCTTTCAAAAGGTATTCCCATTGTTCCCTCTTTCACTCTTGAAATTGATCCGTTGTTGCCAAAGACCAAGAATAATATGATTATGAGTTTTCATGGAGATGATACTTGGAAAAAGGATTCAATGGTACTTCTCCATTTAGCTATTTTGACCCTAATTTGAAGAATCTCAAAGGATTCTATTGTTGTTTGTGTATATTCTTATTGAGCCTCCAGAGGATATTCTGTAGAATGGGTCAAAGTTTTTGCAGTCTCCTCCTATGTTTCATTAGAAATTTCCATAGTAATATAAAATACAGTTTTCTTTAAAAATTGCTCTTCAATTTTTATATTAGAGGGAATAATAATCTCTACTTCCTTTGGTTCTATAGTAGAAAGTCCTGCAATAATTTCTATAACAATATTATCAATGGTAGGATCTACAGTAACTCCAACATAATTAGGTTCTATAGAAATATTTTAAACAACATGATCTGTAGTAACTTCAATATCATTACGATCTATGGAAATAGTCTCAAAATCCATTTTTACATCAGTAGCACCACCTTCATGCAAAGAAGAATGTGGGCATTCTTCTCTGATTTTGCTACATGCTTTTCGCTCTACTTCGATATGGTCTTCTACCACTTGAAGAAACTAATCCATTTTTTGGGTTGGGAATGTAAAATTATTTTTCTTTCTTGGTAGTAGCCAATTTTTTATGCAACCTCTTGATCATCTGTCTCAAATTATTATTAATTATCAATAATTTAGATTAAGAGGATTTACTTTTCTTTAAGAAATTCATATGCATATTCCTACAAACTAACTATCCAACACTCCTCCTCTTTCTACCATGTCAAGATCTCATAACAATTTCTTTCACAGTAGTAGCCTTTGGTGGTTGTTTACTAGCTTTCATGCAAGAGGTTATATAGAAGTATCTTTCCTTGGTTCTTAAGTAGATTTCGTGGCAACAAGTCTCGTATAAATACTTGATTTGTTTTTTCTTTGTTTAAAATTATCATAAATGGTAGCAACATTACTCATGCTACCTTTTCAACTCAAAAAAGGGGTTTTATTATGCAGGGACTTGTTAGAGCCTTTGGTATTTTAGTGGCCAAGGATTATTTATTTGGCCATTTTTTTACATGCAACCTTTTCTTGGTCCTCTTATGAAAGTTTGGACATATTATGAAAGAACTTTTACTACTAATAACTTGATTATCCCATGATCACATAATCCTTTTTTATAGATTCCTTTGAATTCTCACCATTTATTCCATCAAATGTAGAGATCAAAGTAGGAAAAATGGGGCATTGCATGTGCCAAGTGTCAAGTTAGGCACATGCACATATATATAAATTATTGAGAATTAGTGTAATTCTTATTCATTCACTCATCCATTCTTGGCCATTATTCCTGCTCATTGTTCAACATGCTTACCATGATTGGAGAGTGAACCTATGCCACTAAAGTGACCCTATAAACCCTTGGTGGTTTGGGTTTGAAGAGGCAGGTTGTTAGGCCTATGGAGTAATTCTATTGGGGAAGAGAATTGCATGGAATAGGTTTCCTTGTATGTTGGCCTAAGGTGCCATAACTCATGAGTGAAGCTATGTGTTACAAGTGTAATGGCACTTAGAGAATTCATGGCCAGCCTATTTTTGTAGCCCAAAAGGGAATTGGGACAACTAAAGGACCTTTGAGAAGAAAAGGGGTACACTTCCTAGGGTGGGACATGATGAGGGGAATGTGAGGTTGTGAGGTGGAATTGCTGCTAGAGTTGGTTCCATGGGCCTTATCTTCTTTGTTGAGTGTTGTATAATCTTAGTGGGATTGGTTAATGAACCTTTTCCTTGGTGAAGTCATAGCCCCATATTAGGGGTGACCCAATGCTAAGAGTTTAAGAGTAGTGCGGTCTATAGCTGGGAGGAATGTTTGCGATTTGCAGCCAATCGACGATTTACAATAAAAGATAAGTGCTCATCTTGTGTGTATTATTCTACTGAGTAATGTGTATATTTATGTTAATTATATTATGTTGTAATTCTATATATTTATGCATACATTATATATGTTGTAGAACTTCATACTTGTTGCATATGCAAGGCATATTTGTAAATTAATGGTATCAGAGTGGAAAATGTTTGTGTGGCATGGTCCAGATTGGGGCTAGGGATGCTATATTTTGGTATTCGAGTGAAAGGCTCAATAATGATCCTCTATGGGTTAAGCACAAAATGTTGAAGCTAAATTTGTAGAAATTACAGTTCAAAGGAAGTCTGCAATCTGTTTGTCAAAATTTCTCTTGTGAATTTTGGGAGAATTCATGGGAAATTTGAGGGAAATGTGCCCAAGAGTTAAAAATACCCAATTTTAATCTTAGTTTTGGAATTTTTAGACCTGTATATGCTTGAATATTGGAATTTACAGTGTAACCATGGAGAGATTGGTGAAAAGTCACAAATTCATGAATGAAATTGAGTGAAATTCTCGCCTAGAAATATCGACCAATCGCACACAGAGATAATTGGTGGATGCTGAAATTAATTTGATGCCTATAGGGAAGAAATGATCCATACGAAGGTAATTACAAAGATTCAATGGTGTTCAGAAAAAGAATTACAAATTTGGATGTATTTGAAAAATTTGAAATTTCTACAAAATTGGAAACATTTGGGTATTTTTACATACGGTGATGTCAGTGTGATGTGGATACCAAATGGTAGTGACATGGTGATGACGTGGTAGAGATGACATATACTTACACGATGGAAGTTACAAAGTCATAGTGGTGGTAGGGGGCAGGTGTGGCATAGTGGTAAGTGATGTGAGGCCATGGTGGTGGACGAGGTTCTGATTGTTTTCACAGAACCATCATTTTGGGGGAAGGGGGGGTCCCCTGGCGATCTTGGAAAGCACTGTGGGGGGGAGAATCAATGTGAGGCTGCCACCTCACTATGATTAATACTGGGCATGATAAATTTTGAACCCCTCACTATGTTAACATTCGACNGGGAGAAACATCATCCTAGTTGTTGATCCACTGACCCCTTCCAATCCTCCACCATTCGATCGGAGTGGAGAGCAAGTCTGCGCACTGGGAAAATGGGTGTGGTATTTGGCGTGCCCATCATGATGACCAAAAAATAGGTTCCATGTGGGAAACCATGGGATGTGGGGCCTGAAATATAAGGTAATGGACGTGGGGTAGAGGAAACTTGGAAAGGATGACGTGGGAGAAGGAAGAAAGAGAGAAGTTAGAGAGTGGTAGAGGATGATGAAGCAGGGCTAGGGTGGCCATAGGTATGACATTGTGTCATCTCTGGGTGCCAGGTGGACCCAAGATTCCATGTCAACATCAAAATCAATGGCATTTAACTAAAATTATTAGAAAATAGTGAAAATTACCAAAAACATTAAGTGTTTTCCAGGTCATGTTTTTGCAGGCCATTTTTGAAGGCCTAAACAACATTTTTGTAAGTTCAAATTTTATGAAATTATGTGTACTTTTATTACACAAATTTTCTACTTCTGAAATGAATTATCTTGGAGATATCTTTCTAACGAACTAAAATGTTCACAAAACAAAACATGTATGAGGAATTTACATGTTAAACAACGCAAGGTAAAGTTTGGGTACCGATTCACTCTAGAGTCCATAACTTCTTGTTAATAAGTCAGATTGGGGCACAAGAGAAGTCTATGGAAATATATTGAGCCATAGAAGACATATATGGAGTTATATTAAGAATAAAGGTACCTAAAATTGCACAGGATGAGGTAAAAGACACATGTAGCAATGAATGCTAAAAAGGGGAAACAATCAAAGATTCAACATGTTGTAACTAGCATCCTAAAGATCAAATGAAGGTAAGAATTGGAAAGGTTGTTCAAAATATGGTCATGAAGAAACCCAATTGAGATCCTGTAAAAATCCCAAAGGATTTGGTGTAAGGGATGCATGAGCATAGCCAAAATTACACCTGGTTGAAAGGACCTGTGCAAGAAGGAGAAACGTGGCTATACCCATATGACTATAACTTTTGGATCAAGACTCATAATTGAGTAAACAAGTAGTCATTGAAAAGGTATTGGATGGAGGAATCCAATCATGCACCTAGAACTATGAATTGACCAACAAAATTTATAGGAATCCAGAAAGAAGTTTTCTGGTGATCTTAAAGGGAAAACATGTGCATATGTTTCTAGAGTTGTATGGGTTTTAGCTAACAAATGTTGCTATATGCATGTTTTCAAATGTTATTGTTACAAATAAAACAAAGTAAATGCTATACATGTTTGTAGATAGGAGAGATAAGGATAAAGACAATTATTTAAATTGTGCATTTGGTTTCTCTAAGAATTTGTTGGATTAAGATATTGGGTTTAGTGAGCAATATGGGAGAATTCCAATGGAAGTCTGGTCTATAAAAATACTTCCAAATGAAAAATGTTCATAACAAATGGGGATGCTGAGTAAGAGAGAGACCATATATAATTCATGTTAATGCATGCACAATGGTTGCACATTTAATCATGAAAGGTAGTTTAGACAAAAGGTAAAAGAGTTTGAACTTTGGTTAAAGATGAGTTGAGACACTAAAGGAAAGAGTTGTATGTCAAGAATTACTCACAAGATGATCAAAATCCATGAGTGCATAATGTTAAGATATGAATCTAGGTGCAACCATGAAGGCTTGGGAATCCAAGAAAATAAAAATTTATGTGTAAAGGAATTCACTACGAGAAATCCACTTATGCGAATTAGAGTGCTCAATGGAAACAAGGTGCAAGAGTAAATAATTTAGTGGATGAAGTAGTGAAGATCCATTCACTCTAAAGGATGTCATTGTAAAGATAAAGTAGTACATTGTGGGAAAGATTTTTTTAAAAGGATTGATATGTCAAGATGTTAGTCTTATGATAGAGAAAGACAAAGTGTATACATGGAGATAAGGAGCATCATCTCCAAGGATCAATTATGCTGTTTTGGAATAGTACCTCTATTTTTGTACCAAAAGTGCGCAGTGGAAGCATGGTATGCCTGTCAAAACTTCACGGGTGAAGTAATGAAGGTGCATGTATGCTAAATAGTGCCAAAATATTCTTAAGTAATGCATTATGTGCATATTGGTTCTAAAAGTATGCAACCATACTTCTGGAGGAGGCATTACATAAATCTATGTTCATTGTAGAATTGGATACAATTTAGGAGTAACTAGAGATAGTGGAAAAGGTACCACTAGGTGGATACCAAGCTATTTAGAGTCTTTTGCAGCACTCAAGGAATGATGACATCAATTAAAGGGATTTATGATGCTATTGAGAATGTTGGGTGCATTATAAAGGTGTTGAGTGCATTTACAAGTTAGATAGGGATGCAAATCCAAAAAGGATTCAATCTTGGAGGTGATTTTCTGAAGGGAAATAAATAAGGGACCATGAAGAAGAAAAATGGTTGTATGCTTTCTATGGAATGAAAAAGAGACAAAGCCTAAAGAGAACCCATATGAAGAGGAAAGCATCCATTGGTGTTATTCCAAGAGGCTGGAAGTACCACTAGAGTTTATGATGGAAATTCAAGGAAATGCTAACTACTTCCAATAAATATCTATGAAGCTAGAAAACAAGGCATATATGCAACATTATAGTATGCTGGAAAAATTGACTGAGGAAGTCAAGTTTGAGGTTGAGTGGTTAATAAAGGAGACGATAATGGTGCAAGAAACAACAAGTGCTGAAGTGTTCAATCAAGGAAAGGTTGAAGCAGTCTGGTCTAGAAAAGAAAATAGATGCTGAAGTTACAAAGACAATAAAATCAACATAGTATATGGGTGAAAATACAAAAGGATCAAGAGTGGTTTGGATGGAAAAAGGCTCTTTGTAGAAAATGCTCAATGATTTCAAGAAGAGAAAAAAAGGATACAAGAATCCAATGAGACTTGAGGAAAAAAAAGAACAACAAAGAGAGATGTAAATGATGAAATAGGTGGACGCAATTGTTGTAGAAACAATTGTGATGTGGCCTGTTGGACAACTATATATAGCACATGAAGCTGGAATGAATATGCATTTATGATCATGTTAAGTATGCATTATTATTGAATATAGATATGCATTAGTGAATGTAGATTTGTTAATTCATATATAACATATTGTAGACTAAGAATAATCTATTTTTATATAGGAAATAAGGAGGTTATGATAGTTGAAAATTGCTAATCAAGACTGTTGTTCCTAGGAAAAAGGGATTGTATTTCACAACTGAGAGTGTTGATGATAATGTTGTTTCTGATAGCCATATATATGAGGGAAAATGGGGATGGTTAAATACCAAACATAAGGCTGATAAAGGAGGCATGGGAGATCCTACTAGTAGTCCAACTAATGAGGTAACATCAAATGTACTTAAAGATAATTGTACAGGTATGATTTGATGCACTTATGYTGCACAATTGCTAAAGGRAATTAATGTAATAATTCACTCAACCAGAATTTAATATTTGAAGTGATATTATTGTGTGTATTTGAATGCATTTAAAGGAATGATATACCCTTTGGTATGGTAAAGGAAGGGGCCTCTGATATTTTTTTTTTTTTTTTATCTTTTGAATGCATTCATATGACATAATAGTGTGTCATAATTTTGTTGGTTATGATTTAATAACCAAATCTATAAGGGGCTATAACTCTATTATAAAAGTGAATTCCAATAAAACTAGTCATGTGTAAGGCCATGAAATGGTTGGATATGGAAAGGATATGGTTTCACACAAGTATCCAATGAACTTCCTACTTATGTTTGGATTGCAACCTTTTTGATAACACTGAAGAACACCACATAATTATATTCTTGGTGCAGTGTTTGGGTAAAAAATGAAGGCATATAAATGGTTGAGAAAGTAATAGGAAGTGTATGGATGTTGTGTTGATGCATTGGCCAGACCTTCCAATTCACAATGATGGGATGCATGAATTAGATAAAAGGTACTCTAAAGAAAATGCAAGGGTGCATTGAATACGTATGCATGAATAGGTGATAAAAGTGTGGAAGTGGTAGAGTTTCACACATGCATGCTAGGATAGAGTTGTTTGTGCTTGAAGGAATTGTTGAATGCATGTTGGGGAATGGATGCATATATTAATTTTTGTAGAAACTATTATGCCAATAGCTAAAATGTTGGGATTATTACTAACTCATGAAGTTTAAAACATTTAAGGAGTTGTTAGATATTGCAACAACAAAGTTGCAGGTTAAATTATTCACATAAATATTGACTACAAGAAATCTCTGTTAGGGGAACAAAGTAACAGAAATAAGTATATCTAGAAGAAGGAACATATTTATTGTTGAAAATGCATGTGTAGAGAATGATATTTTCATTCAGGTTAATAACAAGAATGGATTGATAGATGTGATTGAATTGTTAAGTGCAAACAATCCTGAGATCACTTTGTGAGTTTTTATAAATATTACAATAAAATATATTGTACAAGAAATACTAGTAATATGTTTGGCTGAATGTAAGTTGGGAGTATTGCAGGAAAAAGTGGTATTGAGTATGGAAATGTTGTAAGCCATAAGAAATACTAATTCTTGTTTCTATGATAGCCAATAAATTATGAGATTGAATCTCATACTAGGGGAAAAAAATTGAATTTCCTTATAAAACAAATTTAAATTTTAAATGAAATTGTTATGAAATTATCTCATGATGACTATATGTGTGTGATACACATGAGATGATGGTTATTGAAGCTAGAATGCTTGGGAAGAAATGTTATTGTTGGGACATTGGAGCCCTATGGTTTCAATACTGTAGACCCTTAGTGGGGGTTTGGTAATGAGTTGGCGCTCTCCTTGTGTGTGAAAGCCTTGGAAAGATGGATTGCTGAAGGACTATGTAGTAGTGAAGGGATTCATGAGACTATAAGTGCGAGTGTAGTAAGGAAGAGGCTGCTCAAGAATGCCTATGGCATGGTGGCTAGAATAATGAGGGTGTGAAAGAAAGAAAAATGAGATGAATTCTTACTCCAAAGAATATCTATGGAATAGAGTAAAATATTTGTAGCTGAAGTATGAAGACATGGATTGGGTGCTTGGAAAGAAGAGAACTAGAAGAAAAAAAAGATTCAATAGAAAATGCATGGAGCATCTTGAATAATTTTTGAATGTACATTGGATATAATTCTCTGAGGACAACACACAAATAATGGGGAGGGGAATGTAATACCCCCAAGATGAACCCTAATTGTAAATCTACATATATTTTATAGGATGGTGAGCCAGGATATTATAGGTCAGAGTGCCTATGTGATTATTAGGCATGAGATCCTAGATGCTAAAATGCCAACGAGCCTATCATTGTAATATGTAATCACTCATATTATTAATAAAATACATCACCGTTGTAGACAAAGTCAGACGAAAGAGTATGGGGGGCTAGGACTCCATGAGAGGGAAAGGGGGCTAAGGGATTAAGGAAGAGGGGGTAATTCAAGGGGGCTTAATCCCAAGGAATAAAATAATGTTATTAATAAAAGTCCCAAGTCTTATAATATTATGTTATACTAAGTTCCTAAAGGTTGGGGGAACATATTACAAGTAGCGAACACGTTAGTTCCTTGTGTGCCAAGTGTCAAGTTAGGCAGATGCATATATATATATATATATATAAATTATTGAGAATTAGTGTTATTCTCATTCATTCACTCATCCATTCTTGGACATTATTGTTGCTTGTTGTCTATCATGCTTACCAGGGTTGGAGAGTGGAGCAATGAAGCTGGAGTGACCATGTAAACCCTTAGTGGTTTGGGTTTGAATAGGTAGGTTTTCAAGCTTGTGGATCAATTCTCTTGGGGAAGAGAATTGCTAGGAGCATGTTTTCCCATATGTTTTCCTAAGGTGCAATAACTCTTGAGTGAAACCATGTGTTCCAAGTGTCATAGAGCTCAAAGAATTCATGGCCTTCCTGTTGTTGAAGCTCTTAAGGGATGTGGGATAGTCAAAGGACTGTTGATAAGATAAGGGGTACACTCCCTAGGGTGTGAGAGATTGAGGGGAATGAGAGATTGTGAGGTGAAACTGTTACTAGAGTTGGTGCCATGGGACTTGTCTTCTTTGTTGAGTGTTGTATGGCCTTAGTGGGATTAGTGAGAAAGCCTTTTCCCTGGTTGATTCATAGCCCCAAATCAAGGGTGTTAGGAAATGAGGAACACTTCCACATTAAACCTAACAGAAGAGAAGAAGACATATTTAAACAAGAAAGTAAATGACAATCAAACACACAATACACATAGATTTTACCTTGGAAACCCAATCAGGGAAAACCAACATTCCTTGAGCACTCTATTCTCTTGTTGTCTTATTCATTCATAATAAAATGCTACATGCCTAAACTTGGTCCACACCTAAGACAATATTGACACCATACCTTCTTTATTTACACAAGAAAAACCCTATATCCAATGTGGATTACATTTGCATGACCAAAAACCTCTAAATATTATCTATTCTACGATTTTCTTTTACAAAATTACAACATGCCTTCTTTATAGGATTTAGAGTAGGAGAAACACTAAAGAAAAGGCATCCAAATACGGTTACAGATCCACACAAACCATTGGATACAAATCCCAAGAATCTCATAATTCTGTTATAATCGACTACCAAGTTAGATTACCATTCGACTACCAGTCGTCCTTCATTCGGTCTTCAGTTGGTTGCTACAAGCCTGCTTGTCAACCTCTTGTCGGTTGACCTCTTCGACTTGTTTTCGATGTCTTCAACTTCGAATTTACCTGGTTGAACCACCTTGACCTTCAAATTGTTGTCAATGTCTTCATCTTTGATTTTATCCAGTCGAACCACCTCAACCTTCAACTTGTTGTGGATTCCTTTGACTGTCGGTCGATCCACCTCGACTATAATTTCACTGCAAATAATATAACAACCTAACATTCTCCCACTTTTTGTTTTCTTTTCTAAAATTAATATATCTCTAAACTCTCATTCATAGACCCAGGGAAACAATTCCCATTTCCTCTATACACCAATAAAACTTCACATCACTCACAAAGTTGGTCAAAGAGTCTGCTATGTTTTCCAACATGTCTAATTTCTCCAAAAGCACCTTGTTTCTTTCCACTATGTCTCTCACGAAATGGTATTGTAGACCAATGTTCTTAGTCTTAGAGTGATAAGTTGGGTTCTTTTCCAGGAATATTTCACTTTGATTGTCCCAACTTATCTTCATAGCTCTACTCAAACCCGATTCCTGAACACAACCTTTGAAACCATACTACTTCTTTACTTCCATGAGTGGCTTCCATGTATTCAAATTATGTTGTTGATAAGGATACAACCACCTATTACTTACTCATCCAACTGATTTCTCCACCAAACATTTTGAACACATATCCACAGGTCGACATTCATCGATCCAGATCTCCAGCCCAGTTGACAGTGACAAATCCATGTACATTTAATTCACTGTCACCTCTAGGTTTTCCTTGTTAGCATATAGCATTATATTTTGTGCCACACAAATACCTAAATAATATCTTGACAACTATATGGTGCTCCTTCCTAGGTGTCGACGTGTATCTACTCAACACTCCCACTGCATGGGCAATGCCTGGTTGAGTGCATACCATCACATACATTAGACTACCAACAACAATTGCATAGGGAACACATGCCATGTTCTCTATTTCCTGTTGTGTCCTTAGAAATTGTTTAACAATTAGCCTTACTCCGATAGGAATTGGAACCTTCACAGGTTTGCAATCCTGCATGTTGAAACATTTCAAGATTGTTTCAATATACGTTTTCTAGTTCAACTAGATCTTTCTAGCTTCTTGATGTCTCTTGATCTCCATTCCCAGAATGAAGTTCGATGCACTGAGATCCTTCTTGTTGAACTTGAAGGATAGATGATTCTTCATCTCCTTTATTGCATTCATGTTTTTTCCAATCAACAACATGTCTTCGACATACAATGCTACATATATGAAACACCCACCTTTTTCTTTGGAATATATGATCCGAATCAAATCTGACAAGAACAATTGGCTATCGGCACAAGACTCAAAGATTTACAACACATGCATTGTTAAGGCTATGGGAAATGAAGGAGATCGACTTGTTGACATGAAGGGCCCCATGTCACCATGATTGATGTCCAATTTTGTATGTAATGTATGTAAAGTTGGCCAGTATATGATTGCATGAAAATGAATAAAGAGACAATCATAATACCTTTCCCACATCGGATAAAAGACAAATAAATAAATAAATGGAGATAAGATGGTTGTGCAACCTAACATAGCTCATAAAATCCACCCAAAATCACACAATTTTTTTTATTTTTTGCAACTTTCTAGAGTATACACAGGTTGTCAGGCATGCATCTAGTGTATGTATGCCCACTGCATATGTATTAGGGTGTGTACACCATGCAAAAAGTTGTTTTTAAGAGGAACCTCAACAAAATTGGTTGGTGGATGTGTAAGTAAGCAGAACAAAGTAAAAAATGTATGATAGTGGAATTTTGAGCTATAACAATGCCCGACCTTCCAATTATCCTCTCACTCGACTCAACATTCTATATAATGTATCCCCACAACGAGAAAGAGGTTCTTTGGTTGTGAATGATGTAGAGGTTTCTGATTCAGATTTAGAGGGTGAAACAAACTAATTAATAGACTGAATACAATAAACACAGAGATATGAAGAACAACACATATATCCAGTGAACAATATCTTCTATTGAATAAATGAAATAGGATGAAACTGTAAAAGTTCAGAACTAAAACACTTTCTCGAATGGTGGTATCTATCTCTAAGAAGAGATGTGGCTACTACGCACATCCGTCTGAGTAGAATGATTAAAATGAGGCTCCAAAGGCATTTTTGATATTACTCATGAATTTTAAAACCCTAGACATCCAAAAACCTAACCCTAGGATATGAAACACCAAAATTTATGTGAGACCCTATGGGTAAGTTGGTAGCTCAATTTCCCGGGGTCATAACTTTTGCATACAACCTCCATTTTAGGTGTGTGATAGCCTATTGGAAAGGTATTTTATAGAAATAGACATTACGCCATCAAACATAGACATTACCGTTTAACTGTGGTGAGCCAAAAAAACACTGTTTAGGGCCCCAAAACGACCTTTGAAGTATAACACGATGTGTTGACATGAAAACATACAAAATAAGCCAGTTGGATTAGGTGGGAGGCCAACAATATCCACTTGGAATATGTGTAGGGATTCATACAGCCCCATAAGTGTAGAACCAACAATTAAAAATAAGTAAAAAATAACGTACTGAACTAAAAATGTCAAGAGGATCTGGTTGGAATAGGTGGGTGGCCACCAATATCCACCTGGATCAGTCCTCCCTCCTTAGGAAGCAATGGTCTCCATTGAATTGAGTTCTCACATCAGGTGAGGAAACTTATGTTGAATTTGGCCTCGGGTGAGCCAATTTCCTTGGTGTAGGAGCTGCTCTGCCTTGACAACCCAATAAAACTGGATCCTCTACTGGGAAGTGTCGTTGACCTATGTGCCCACTATCTGATTAGTGGATGCTTGTTCCATGCAGTCAGGGTTGAGCTCGGTTGGTGTCATTTGTTCTGCGATCTCTGAGGTGTCCAATAATGGTGGAAAATATGGCCGAAGAAGGTCCACATTGAACATTGGGTGCAAGCCAAGGAAGGGTGGAGTCTTGAGCTCAAAATCATTTCTACCCAAATCCTTGGTGATAGTGTAAGTCCCATAGAGAAGTGGGAAGATATTTCGATGTGTCCCTATAAGACACTCCTTCTACAAATGTAACCATACATTGTCTCCAACCTGAAACTGGTGCGGTACACTTTGTTGATCATGGTGCTACTTGTACGTAGCATTGGATTTCTACAAAATCTCATGGACCTGTTGGCGGATGTGATGAATCTGCTCAATGAATATGGTGGATTTTTCGGTCTCAGAATGAACATGGGAAGAGTTTTTCGATTGGTGGCAAGAGGTATTGCAACATCAATGGGACCCAAGGGTTAGAATACTAGCCCCACTTGAAATGGGGTATGGTCGGTGGAGCTATGGAGAGCCCTGTTGTAACTGTGATGAACATAGGGGAGACTCTCACCCAATGTATGTGGATTCTTAGATTTGTACATGCGTAGGATGTGCACAATCATCTAATTGCCAACCTCTATTTGAATGTCTGTTTGGGGGTGGAAAGCAGTGGATTTAGTGATCTTGGTGTCCAACAGTGACTAGAGTCTCGACCAAAATGTGTTGAGGAACCTGTTGTCCCGGTCGGAGATGATGATTTGTGGTGTCCCAAAATGGGCCCACACCCATTTGAAGAAGAGCTTGGCAGTATCTACCGCTGTGATATTATTCTTGCAGGCTGTGAGGATGGCCATCTTTGAAAACCAATCAACAACCACAAATACACAATCATTGCCTTGCTTGGTGGATGAAAGACCAGACATGTAATCCATTGAGATGGATTCCCTAGGCTTATTGGGAGTAGGAAGAGAGGTGTATAATCCTTTCTTCTTGATGGTTGTCTTGTAAATGGCACATGCAATGCGATACATGATATAGTTGCTGACGTCCTGTCGAAGTTTTGGCCAATAAAAATGTTTCTGTAGAATGACCCCAATTTTCTGCATGCCAAAATGTCCTGCCATCCGATTGTAGTGGGATTCCCAAATCATATTTGCATGCTCACTTGAAGGAACACAGAGATGGCCCAAATGGCATAATAGTTCATCCTGAATTTGAAAATTGGTGACAGGAACGTTGGTACCCAAGAGCTGATAGGTGGTGGTGAAGTTTGGATCTTGGTAATAAAGTTGGGTCCAGTCAGATGCCTCATGTCCACATGAATGGAGCACAGTGGTGAGTGCAACCATGGGAGGTCAACCAAGGAAGTCATCGACATGATTTGAGCTCCATGTCTTATACTTGATGTTGAGATGTAACTGTTGCAGGTAGATGGACCACTGCTAATGGTGGTCGTTCTGCAATTTCCCCTGTTTCTGTATGAACTGGAGAGGCTTGCGATCAGTGTGGATGATTGTCTCCTTTACCAGAATGTAATGTTTCCATTGATGACGGGCTTGTACAATGGAATACATTTCCTTGTCATAGGTGGGATATTTCCAGACATTATCTGAGACTGTCTCACTATGGTATGCCACTGGATGACCATGCTAAGTGAGAACTGCACCTACAACATAGTCATATGCATGGGTCTCAATATCGAATGGTTGTTGAAGATCAAGAAATGAGAGTGTTGGAGCTTAGAATAAGTGATTCTTCAGATCATCGAATTCTCGTTGTTTTTCCTTCCCCCACATGAACTTTGCCCTGCCATCGCCCTTGGTCTCCTGGATGAGGGCCCATGCAATATGGGAGAATCCCAACATGAATTGTCGGTAGAATTTGGCCAGTCCCAAGAAGATCTGAAGCTTGGTTAGTGTGTTCAGGGATGGCTAGTCACAAATTGCATGGATCTTATCTAGATCAACATGTACCCCATGCTCATAAACAATGTAGCCAAAGTATTGGACCTCGTTCCTTCCAAAGGATAGTTTTTCCAAGTTGGAATATAGCTTGTGTTGCTGTAGAGTGCTCAAAACCTCTGCTGAATATGCCACATGTGCTACTCCCAAGTTCTACTGAAGTTGAGGATGCCATCCAAATATACCACCAGAAAAGAGTTGGTGAAGGGTCTCAATACATCATCCATGAACCTCATGAAAGTGGCTGGTGCATTTGTTAAACCAAAGGGCATGACCAACCATTCCAAGAGACCTTATTTATATTTGAAGGTTGTCTTCCATACATCAGTTGGTTCGATGGGATCCTGGTGGTAGCCAGACTTTAGGTCAATATTGCTGAAGGAATTCCCCCCCTTGAGTTGGTCAAGAAGGTCATCAATCCTGGGAATTGGGTACTGGTTCTTGACTATGATTTTGTTTAATGCTCTCTGATCGATGCAGAGTTTCCAGGTCTTTTCCTTATTTTGCACCTGTACAATCAGGCTTTCGCAAGGGGAGGATCTGCGTCTGATGTGCCCCTTTTGAAGAAGATATTGGATCTAACGCTTGATTTCATCAGTTTCCATCAATGAGTGATGATAGACTGCTCCAATAGGTAGAGGTGCACTGGGGGTCAGATCAATTGGATGCTTGACTTGGTAGTGCATTGGTACCCTAATGGGTGAGGAGAAGATGTCTCTATAATATTCTATGATCCCATCCACTTGCTTCTACTGCAAAGAGAGGTTCTGTGTAGAGGCCATGGATGTGGCTCTAATATTCTATTTACTGTGAGCATGGATAAAAAAGAAGGCTAACTTCCTGATCTATGAAATGAGCTTAATGAATTACTTAGCAGAGATTAAAAAAATAGTGGTAGGCAACGCTACCTTTGGCATCCTCTACAATTGTCTACCCAAAGTAATAATAACAATTCAAGGTCTAGACTAATACACAACATGATGCTTCCACAAATATGGTTTTCCTAAAATAACATCAAAAAATTCAAGGGGGGAAATATCACACAATACCTTATCTTTGAAAGAATTGATGTCGTAGGGCATATGGAAGTATTGGCTAACACAAAGATATCTTCCTTGGTGAAGCTAGCGGACAGTGTAGGGTTGCGGGTGCGGTGTCATCGATAGGCCCAACCGTTTGACGACCTATGCTAATATCAAGTTCTTCTGACTATTGATATCGATAATGAAATGAAGCAGAGCCCCCTTTACCCACATTTCTGAGTGAAAGAGGCATTCCCCTTCCTCTGGTTCTTATGGTTCTCTCGGTTGGAATTTGGTGGTAGCCACAGTGGAACTGGGTTCAACATCAATAATCCACTTCCCTCCTTCTAGATTTTATTTGGAATCAGAATCGACCTCTGACTCGGAAGCCTTTAGCTCGACCATGAGTGATTGCTTGGAGTGGCATTATTTAGTGTTTTTCCAAGGGATCTTATGGTACTCACACCATTTTCCCATGTCCTTGTTCGCTTTCTCATTACCCTTATTTTGTTGCATCTTGGAATGGTTGTCTTCAGAGTGGATATATTTTCTCCATCCCTTGTTGTGTGGGTTGGGGCTGATTTTTCCCTGCTTTGGCTATGAGAAGTTTGCATATCCAAACTCTCACCTCTTCTTCTTAAATTTCTGCTTGATCTTGACAGCGTATCTATAAGTCGTACCCAATGAGGTGATGTCCTGAAAACCCATTTCTACTTGAATGTATCTATGCAAACAACCGTGGTATTTGAGAACCAAATGTCACTCAGAATCTTTGATACCCAATTTGGTGCATAGGGTATGGATGATATTGGTGAAATCTGGTACTATTGGGTCCCTTTCTTGATGCAGGGTGGTCCATCTGGTGTACTGGTCTTCGTAGCTTCCAATAGGGTAGTAGTGTTCTTTAATGGAATCCAGAAAGGAATCCCATGTAGGGGAAACCACAAATATTGCACATTCCTCTATGGACCTTTGCTAAGAGTAAGTGTCCCACCGATCCTTAACATGGGGGACGACCTTGAGGAGTGAAAAAGTAATATTTTCCCTATGGAAAAAATTGTGGACTAGAAAATACCCTTTGAGTAGATTTAACCATTTATCTACAACATTTGCATCTATCAATCCTTCCAATAATGGAATATCAAAATTTACCTATACCTTGAAGGGGGTTGCATGGCCGCTTGATGAAGATTCTTCTCTTGTAGGAAGCCACCGAAGGATCTGCACAAAGTTGTCCATTATTTCGATCCTTTGTTGCACAAGGGATTCCTCGAGAAAATTTTTAAAAGGATATCCTGCTCGATCATATTTATTTTCGTCTACCATGGTTTTTTTTTTAGCTTCGGCACGACTGACATTGCAACGGATCGATTGGGTCTAGTCCCAACTTCTTGTACCCAGATCTTGTCATGGACATGCACAAAGAAAATAAAATGAAGAGAAGAACCTTCTGATATCACTGATCCAGATTTAGGAGTGGAATGAACTAATTAACAAATTGAATACAATAAACACAAATATATGAAGAAAAACACAGATATCCAGTGAACAATATTTTCTATTAAATAAATGAAATAGGATGAAACTGTAAAAGTGTGAAACTGAAACACTTGCTCGAATGGTGGTAGCTATCTCTGAGAAGATATGTGCCTGCTACGTGCATTTGTTTGAGAAAAATTATTACAATGAGGCTCCATAGGCMTTTTTGATATTACTCATGAATGCCAAAACCCTAGACATCCAAAAACCTAACCCTAGGAGATGAAACACCAAAAGTTATGTGGGCCCCTATGGGTAAGTTGTTACCTCAACTTCCTGGGGTCATAAATTTTGCATACGACCTTCRTTTTAGGTGTGTGATAGCTCGTTGGAAAGGTATTTTAGAGAACTACACATTATATCATCAAACTCTAAGTCTGTCTATAGTTTAACTGTGGCGAGMCAAAACAAAACTATTTAGGGCCCCAAAACGGCCCTGGAAGTACAACAAGATGTGATGACACAAAAACATACAATATAAGTCAGTTGGATTAGGTGGGAGGCCACCAATATCCACCTGGAAGATGTTCAGGGATTCAAACAACCTCGAAAGTGTAGAACCCACAATTACAAAGAAGTACATAAGAACATGCTGAACTATAACTGTCAAGAGGATCTAGTTGGAATAGGTGGGTGGCCACCAATATCCACTTGGATCAGTTGCCCAGATGTCACTAAGGATCATAGGCATGTACCAGAGAGCTTGTAACTTTCACATTTTAGAATAAACAAGAGAATGAATGATGCCAAAATAATCTTAGTTTTCCTGTTTGGGTTTCCAGTGTAAAAATATGAGTCTATGTGTGATGGATGTCATGGTTTATGTTTTCTTAGAAATGGTTAATGCATGCACTGTAATTTAATGATCGTCTATGTATATTCTATAGATGAGGAATTCATGTTTTTATTGTATGATCTTGTTTTATATTGATCTGGTTCTTAGTGGGTTAATACACTAGAATAATGACTCTTTAATTATAGTCGTTCAATGAATTCCAAGGTTAGAAATCGACGACCCTCCTTCCATATTAGTTTATTTTCATTTGAGGATTTCTAATTTTTTTTTAAGTTGTTGTGCTCATAACCGACCTCATTGGGCATTTTCCTCCATCGTCCGATGACAAATCTAATTCTAAGATGTTTTTAATTGTTGGGTATATTAAAATCAACTCCCCTACATTTTGATGCACCGTGGGTTATCCAAATCCATTCCAAAAAAAATTATGACATAACTACTGAGTAAATTCACCCTCAAACATTCCTTCTAGCTGCTGATCATTAAAAAGTCGACTTGGTTTCCCTTTTGGTGGAATTTCCTTCCCCATTCGACTGGTATAAATATATTGGTCAACTCGACTTAGAAGAAATCCGACTTGGGAAAATTTCGACTTGAGTAATTTCAACTTGAGTAATTCCGACTTGAGTAATTCTGACTTTGGAAAATTTGACTTTCCTCGACTCGACCCAACTTTCCTCGACTCGAACTAACTTACTTTGACTTGCATTTTTACCGACTTGTCTTAACTCATTATTTCTTCCCGAATCGACTTGAATCATTATTTCTTTTCGACTCAAATTAGACTTGATTGGTCAAGAATTTTTCTGACATATACACAACCAGATTTATAACTATTTTAACATAGAATTTCATGTTAGTGAGACATATAGGCTAAAAAAATCTTGTTTATGGATCAGATGGTATCCGATCGGATAACCAAATACATTAAGTGAGACTTGTATGGTAAGTACCCGTAATGATTACAAAATAAAGGGATAAAAATTATTGTCAGGGCTAGAGAGAAGTAGAGCATAAAAAATGTCGAGGGAACATTATGAAGATGAAGAATATCCTAGGGATAGATTGGATCATTTTGAGAAGAGTATAGATACATTGAAATCAATGGTGTCAGAGCTATTTGCAACAAATTTCAAGGGAACACCATCAACAAATGATGGGAATGAAGGCCCCAAGAAGGAAGAAAATAAGCTAGAGACAAAAAGTAAGACTGAGCCAGAAATGGGAGAGTGCAACTACAACAAGAAACATGTAACTTTTTATGTAGAGGCTAAGGTGGACATAGAGCCTTATGCTGGAGAAGTGGATGCTATTAGGTTGAACCATTGGATGCAACATATGGAAGTGTACTTCAGCGTGTATGAAGTAACTGGAAAGAAAAAGATTATTTTTGCTCGGTTGAAACTAGAAGACCATGCTTTGACATGGTCGAAGAGTGATGCAGTAAGCATAGAAATAAGAAATGAGCCACCAGTGATCGATTGGGAAGTGTTTAAGAACATGATCAAATATCAATTTTATCCAATAGGATATGAGGAACACCAAAAAATAGTATGGAATTACTTTAGGTAGAGATAAGGACAATTAGTGCAGGAGTCCACGACATAGTTCAAGAAGAGAGAAATTCAAATGGGAGTCTCTCTCAAAATTTTAGACATGTTGGTAAAGTATTGGGGGCATTATTTCCTCATATTCGTAGGCATTTTATGTTATTCATACCAAATACAATTGATGAGGCCAACATTCAAGCACAATACCTTGAGGGAGATAAGCGAAAACAACAAACAAATCCTCACAAGAAAGTAGAACCACAAGAGTAGTAGAGAGAGAAGAAAAACAAGAAGAAGTGGAATGAGAAGAAGGTGGTGGAAAAAAAACAAGAAGGAACAACTCCCATCCAACAATGTAAAGGATGTGATCGAAAGGTACACACAGAGAAAAATTAATGGAAATTACACCTTGAGAAGCGCCCCAAATATTTTCATAAAAAAGAAGAAGAAAGCATTAATATCAGTGGATGCTGAGGAACAAGTGAATAGAACATCAGAACCGGAAGGGAAGATTAATTTCACTAATATTCAGAAAGAGGTGGCATTATTTGGTTGCAATCACAAGGAGGAGAAGGCAATGCTTGAACTTTTCTGCCTTAAAATTCATATGAATCAAAGAAAGGTGGATTGTTTGTTCTATCCAGGTTCACAATACAATTTGATATTTTCACAATTGGTTGAGAAGCTCAAACCAGAGACTCAATATCATCCACATACATACCCCCTAGGCTAGGTAAGGAAATATGTGGAATTGAAAGTGAGAAAGCAATGGAAATTTAAGTTTTCCATCAATCATAATTTTGTTGATGAAGTAGTTGCAGATGTGGTTCCTCTAGACATAGGTGGAGTCATCTTGGGAAGTCCATACTTGTACATGAGGGATTCCATTTTCAGAAGGAGAGAAAACCAATACAAGATAGTTAAGGATTTAAAATCTTATGCCATAAATGCACACAAGGATAAAGCTAAGCTCTCTTTGATCAATTCTCATTAGGAAAGAAGAATCATGGGAAATACAAATAAGTGTTTCTTTCTATTCCTAAGAGAAGGAAAGCAACACGGAGAAGGAAAATTTTTGGAGATGAAGGAATCATTGGAAGGATGTAGTGGCAAGAAATGTCAACAATTACAACGACTGATTGAATTCTACAGGGAAGTGTTTCAAGAACCTTAGGGACTACGACCCAAGAGAGAGGTTGAACATGAGATTCAGTTGTTTCTGGAATAACCACTGCCTAACATTGGGTCAACTCCTATAAGCTAAATTCTTCACTAAGTTGTACCTCAAATCATGTTACCACCAAGTGAGGATCAAATCCAAAGACTTATGGAAGACAACGTTCAAAACAATTCAAGGTTTGTATGAATGGCTAGTAATGCCTTTTGTATTAAGCAATGCACCTGCAACATTTATGAGAATCATGAATGATGTACTACGTCCCTTCATTGAATATTTTGTAATAGTATATCTGGATGATATATTGACCTTTAACAAGACTTGGCAAGAGAACCTCTCACATGTGACATATGTATTAGACCTTGATGAAGACTCAGTTGATTTACAACTTGCAAAAATGTGAGTTTGGTAAGACTTCCTTGATATATCTTGGACACATGATTAGTGGAGGAGAGTTGAGGGTAGATCCAAAGAAGATTGCAACCATTGCAAAACGACCTATACCTACCAATGTGATAGAGGTCAAGAGTTTCATGGGAGAAACTCAATATTTGAGAAAGTTCATTGTCAACTATAGTAGAAAAACCATTGCATGGCATAACTAGTAAAGGAAAGAAATTTCATTGGGGTAAGACACAAGAAAGAGAATTTGAATATTTGAAGAAAAAAATCAACGATGCTCCAGTGTTAGCCATGCCAAATTTGCAATGACCGTTTGAGCTGGAGACTGATGCTAGTGGATATGCATTAGGAGAAATACTCATGCAGGGAGGAAGGCATGTGTGTTACCATTCATAGTTGTTTCATGGAGCAGTGCTTGAATATCCCACATATGATAAATATCTCTTTGCAATTGTACAAGTAATGAAGAAGTGGAAGCATTACCTATTAGGGAAAGAGACTATCATACACACAGATCATCGACCTATTCAGTATCTACAGAGTCAGAGAAAGATGCAACAAGTGATACATTACAAGTGGTTAGTTTTCTTGCATGAATTTCATTTTTTGAGTAAGTACAAGAAATGAGTCATGAATAGACTAGAAGACATGCTCTCTTGACCACCACTGAAGAAGATTGCAACAATTGGAATGATAATTCAGATTGAACCCTTGATTCATCAACTTTTGAGTGAATATTACAAGGGAGATGAATATTTTGGGGTAGTATACAACAAACTAAAGGAAAGGATAGTTGTTATCATGTAAGCAAATGAATATAACATCCAATATGGGATATTGTACAAGATGGGAAAATTATGCATACCCAGGGACTGAAGAGTGCAGTTGATGAGAGAAGCACACACTTTTACAGTTGCTGAGCATTTTTGCATGACAAAGACAATGGGAAATTTGTAGTGATATGTGTACTTTCCAAAGATACAAGAGTAGATGTAAAAGTTTGTAAGAGCTTGTGTTCTTTGCAGCATTAGTAAGCCAAGCAACCAGAAACTTGGTTTGTACATGGAATTTCCAGTACCAAACAGACCATGGGATATAATCTCAATGGATTTTGTTGGATGTTTACCCATGACTCGCAGATGCCATGAATACTTATTCATTGTGGTGGACTATTTCATAAAAATGTGCATGCACATTCTTTGTAAGAAGACAATCTCGGGACAAGAAGTAGCTGAACTATTCTTTATCCATGTTTGGGTACATTTTGGAATTCCAACCTCCATCATATCTGATAGGGACAACAGGTTCTTGGGAAAATTTTGGACAACACTTTGGGAGAGAATGGATACCAAGCTGAAGTACTCCACCGCCTTTCATCCTCAGATTGATGGACAAACTGAGGTTGTAAACAAGATGTTTGTGCAACTGTTGAGAGGATACAACAACAAACATCCAAAGACGTGGGATGAGCATAAAATCTACATTCAACAATATTACAATAAAGCACTTCATTCTTCCACCAATAAGTCCCCTTTCAAGACTTTTTTTGGTTATTTACCTACTTCACCAATGGACATCACTTATGGATAATAGTAGGAAGAAGCAAAATTACAAGGAGAATAATAGAAGGCAAGAACATTTGTGGACAAGATCAGGAAGATACATATAAGGGTTCAGGAGTAGCTCAAGAAGAGAAAATAGTTGTACAAAGCCAAGCATAATCAACACAAGGAGGATCATAAGTTCTGTGTTGGAGACAAGGTGTGTCTCTACCTCAGTAGGGAACGACTGCAAGGAACAAAGAAGAAACTCAAGCCCCTTAGATATGGACCATTTGAGATCATTGAGCAAGTGAATGAGAACGCCTTTAGACTAAAAATTCCTCCTTATATGTAGATCAAATCAGTGGTGAATGTGGAATACTTGAATTTGTTTGAACCCTCCATGTTGGATGAAGAGGAATAACACCAGGTTCTTCCCAATGTGGAAGAATTTGCACCTCATGGTCTTGAGGAGTTGAAGGAAGACACTTTTATGCAACACAAGGAGCAACCGACTCATAGAGGACAACGATCAATGTGGAAAATTGGTGTCAAGGGACAGACTGTAAGGAAAGAAAAGTGGTATGAGAGGAACCAAATTGCAAGCAAGTTCTCTCATCTATCCTTGGCATATTTTGGGGACCAAAAGCCTCCCATTGGGGAGGTTTGATCTGAATCAGATCCAACAAGAACAATTGGCTATTGACATAGGACTCAAAGATGAATAACAAAAGAATTGTTAAGGATATGGGAGATGAAGGAGATTGACTTGTTGATGTGAAGGGCCCCATGCCACCATCAATTATTTCCAATTTCGTATGTAAAGTTGGGTAGTATATGATTGTATGAAAAGAAATGAAGAGATGATCATAATACCTTTCCCACATGGGATAAAAGACAAATAAATAAAGAAACAGAGGAGAGACAAACTCGAGGGAAGCTGAAGCATTAGGGACACATTACCTTCCAGTGACCTTCCAGTTATCCTCTCAATTGACTCAACATTCTATATAATGTATCCCCACAATGAGAAAGGGGTTTGTTGGATATGAATGATGTAGAGAGGCCACACATATGTCACTGAGGAGCATAGACATGTACCAAAGAGCTTGTAAATTTCCCATTGCTAAATGAATAAGAGCCTGGCTGAAGCTAAAAAAATGTTGGTTATCCCGTTTTGGTTCACAAGGTAAAAATTGAGTCTTTGTGTGATGAATGTCATGGTTTATGTTTTCTTAGGAATGGTTAATGCATGCATTGTAATTTAATGGTCGTTTTTTTATATTCTAGATATGAGGAATTCATGTTGTTATTGTATGAGCTTGTTTTATATTAATATGGTTCTCTGTGGGTTAATACACTAGAATAATGACTCTTTAATTAGAACCATGCAATGAATTATGAGATTGGAAATCGATGACCCTCCTTCCAGAGCCGTTTCTTTTCATTTGGGGATTTCTATTTTTTTTTTCATTCATTGTGCTCATAACTGAAACCATTGAGCGTTTTCCTCTCTCATCGGATGTGAAATTGACTTCTAAGACGTATTTAATTGTCGAGGATATTAAAATCGATTCCCCTACGTTTTAATGAACTGCAGGTTACCCATATTCATTCCAAAATATTTTATGACATAATTGGTGAGTAAATTCTCCCTTAGACGTTCCTTCCAGTTGTTGGTCATTAAAAAGTTGACTTGGTTTCCCTTTTGGTCAAATTTCCTTCCCCATTAGACCGGTAGACATCTCTTGTTCGACTCGACTTAGAAGAAATCCCACTTGGGAAAATATTTACTTGAGTAATTTTGACTTGATTAATTCTGACTTGGGAAAATTTGACTTGCTTGGACTAGAGTTGACTTGCCTTGAATTGATTTGACTTGCCTTGACTCGACCTGAATTTCCTCGACTCAACGCAACTTTCTTTGAATTGAATTGATTCGACTTGACTCATTATTTCTTCTCAACTCGAATTGAATCATTATTTATTTTCAACTCGACTTGGGACTTGATTGGTTGAGAATTTTTCTGGCATCCACACAACTAGAGTTATAACTATTTTAATAGAGAATTCCATGTTTGTGAGATAGATAGGCTATAAGCCTCTTGTTTACAGATTGATATATGCAATGTTCAACTTTTCTTTTCACAAACCTGAAACTAAGGATGTATATGTCGAGATTTTGGTACCACATCCTTGGTGATTTCTTTAGAGCATAAAGGGATATTTTCTATTTTCACACCAAATATTTCTTTCCCTTTACTACAAATCCTTTAGGATATTTCATGTATATTTATTTTTCTAGGTTCCCGTGTAGGAACATTGTCTTTACATCCATTTGTTCTATTTCTAGATCAAATGCTGCAGCCATAGACATTAGTACTCTAATAGAGGTTAATTTTGCATCCTTTCCCTACTAGTCGAGCTTTGAGTTACTCAACTTGACCTGCTGTGTTCATCTTCTTCTTGAATACCCATTTTCTACCGACAAGATTTCTTCCACTAGGTAATTTGACTAATTCCCATGTCTCACTCTTGTGCAAGGATTCCATCTTTTTGACCATGGTGTCCTTCCATAGTTTTCCCTCTATTGATTCGACTACCTCCATAACTGACTTGGGCTCATCGTTGGTGGAAGTTAACACAAATGTGGAACATAAGTCAGGGAAACTATACCTTTCGACTGGTTTTATTACTCGTTCTTACCTCCTTACAATTGGGGTTGGTTGTTCCAAATCTTCTCCTGATTCAATCGAATCATCTGAATCATCTTCTTCGTTCCTCAATTCAAACCACACCTTATTTGGATTATTCTTTGTTTGAATAATTTCTTCAGGCTTCAACTTACTTTTGAATTTTATGAAGACCACATCTCAACTATACACTATTTTTCTTGATGCAAGATCCCATAGCTTATATCCTTTCATTCCTTGTTTGTATCCAATGAAAATACACTTGAGTGCCTTGTTATTTAGCTTGCTCCTCTTTTCCTTGGGAACATGTAAAAATGCATCAAAACCAAATACTTTGAGATGTGAAACCAAAGGATTCCTAGAGGACCATGCCTCATCTGTAGTTGTGTCCACTAACACTGATGAAGGAGACATATTCAATAGATATTTTGCAGTGTTGGATGCATACACCCAAAATTCTTATGTGAGCCTAACACCACTGAGCATTCTCCTTGCCTTGTCCATCAATGTTTTTTTCATTCTCCGAGAAACTCCATTTATTTATGGGGTATATGGTGTGGTATTACGGCATGCTATTCTAGATTTATTGCAGAATTGATCAAATTCCTTTCCATAGAATTCACCACCATTGTCAGTTCTCAACACCTTAATATTCTTATCTGTCTAGTTTTCTACAAGAGATTTAAACTATTTGAATTTCTTGAAAACCTATACTTTATTCCTTAGGAAATATATCCATGTATTCCTAGAGAAATCATCTATGAAGGAGACATAATATAGGGATTCACCAAGTGAAGGCACTGAAATAGGGCCAAACACATCACTATGAACCAATTCTAGAATCCCCTTTGCCCTTGTATCTCTAGATGGGAACTTCACTAGACTTTGTTTTCCATATATGTAATGTTCACAAAAATTGACTTCTAAATTACATCCAGGGAAATCTTCGACCATACCTTTGTTATGCATAACTCGAATTCCTTTTCTCCAATATGTCCCATCCTCTCGTGCCATAACATGGTCGGGTCAAATTTACAATGACCTGTCAAGTTGATTTGGATCGACTTAGCTCGATTCAAGTTGATTCAAAGTTGATTCCACTTTAGTAATAGCAATGTCATTGCATCCATTCGATTTGACACTCCCTAATAAATCGTATAGGGTTCCAATCCAAAATCCTTTCATTAAGATCATCACACCTCTTACCATCTTGCACATGTCCTTTTGAAATAGAGTGTGCACCCCTACAACACTCATATTTCTTACATATATCAAGTTTATTTCCAAACCCAAAATGTGTATCACACCTGGAAGGGTTCTACCCCTCCCATCTTGTAGTATCAATCGAACTCTTCCTCGCTCGACAATTTTGGTTGTCGATTCGTCCCCCAAGAACAAATCTCCTCCATATTGTTCATATTCATAGAACCATTCTCTATGTGGTGCCATATGATAGTATTCTTCTGAGTTGATCAACCAAACATCTTGATCTGACTGTGTACTGGTTAACTCCGGGTACACATTTCCCCTTACCTAGAGTCGTCTTTCTCTTAGTCGACTGCTTCTCGTCAGATCTTGTACTGACTTCCATTTCCTTCGACTTGAAATCCCTTTTGTAATACCCAACTTTACCACATTTCCAACATATTCTCATCGACTGAACAAGATATTTGTATCTACCATTCGACTTAGAATTTCTACCGGAGAATTTTCCTTTATCTCCGTCAATCGATCGACCTCTCACAACTAATGCATCTTTAATCGATCCTTCCATGTTCTTCCTTCTCATTTTCTATGAAAAATGATATTTAACCATGTATTCTAGCACTAATGTGGTTGAATTTCTTCCTATAGCCATGACCAATCTATCTTAGGAGTATGGAAAAAAGCATAATATGATAACATGTTTCTCCTCCTTAGTGATTTTAATATCCACAAAATATAATTGGATTAAAACGATATTCAATGAATTTAAATGCTCAGTCACCGAACTTCCCTTACTATTCCTCACAAGATATAGTTTCTTTCTAAGAAACAACTTATTTACCGGGGATTTTGACTGGTACAAGCTCCCCAACTTGTCCCACAGTTTCTTGGCTGAATATTCACCCGAATAATTTAACAGTACCGAATTTGCAAGACAAATTCGAATCATACTCCTTTCCCTTTTCTCGAGTTTCTCCCATTCTTCCGTCGACATACTTATTAGAATGGTACCTGGATATAATTATTCCCATTGTTCTCGATCTACAAGGAGATCCTAAATTTTAATCTTCCAAAGCTCAAAATTATTTCCATTGAATTTTTTTATTTGTATTCTCGAGCTACTTGCCATCCTTTAACACAATCTTTAAATATTTTTGACTTACAAATCTTGCTGACCCTAGTGTTTAGCTCAGACACAAGGTTGTTAATCCAATCTATGATACCACATGTTAGTAAACCAAGCTATGATACCACATGTTAGGAAATGAGGAACACTTCCACACTAAATCTAGCAGAAGAGAGTAAGAAAGTTTTAAACAAGAAAGTAAATGACAAAGAAAACACACAGTACATAGATATTTTACCCTGGAAACCCGATCTGGGAAAGCTAACATTCCTTGAGCGTTCTGATATATTGTTGTCTTATTCATTCAAAATAAAATGTTACATGCTTAAATTTCATTCACACCTAAGAAACAATCGACATCATACCTTCTTTCTTTACACAATAAAAACCTTGTAGCCAATTCGACTTACATCTGCATGACCGAAAACATCTAAATATTGGCTATTCTATTATTTTCTTTTACAACATTACAACACACCTTATTTATAGGATTTACAGTAGGAAAAACCCTATAGAAAAGGCACCCAAAGATAATTACATATCCACATAGATCATTGGCTACAAATCCCATGAATCTTGAGATTCTGTTACAGTCGACTACCAAGTCAGATTACAAATCAACTACTAGTCAACCTTCATTCGGTATTCAGTTGGTTTCTACATGCGTTACTGTCGACCTCTTATTAGTTGACCTCTTTGACTTGTTGTTGATGTTTTCGAATTCAAATTTACCTGGTTGAACCACCTTGACCTTCGACTTGTTGTTGATTCCTTCGAAGTCAACTTTATCCAGTCAAACCACCTCGAACTTCGACTTGATTTCGATTCCTTCGACTTCGAATATCAGTCGATCCACCTAGACTAGACTTTTACTAAAAATAATATAGCAACCCAATAAAGGGTGACCCAATGATGAGAGTTTATGAGCAATGTGGTCTATGGCTAGGAGGAACGTGTGAGGTCTACAACCAATGAGTGATTTACAATAAAAGATAAGTGGTCATCTTATGTGCATTATTATTTTGAGTAATGTGTATATTTATGTTAATTGTATTGTGTTGTAATTGTATATATTTATCCATAAATTATATGTGTTGTAGAACTTCATACTTTTTTCATATGCAGGGTATATTCATAAATTAATTGTATCAGAGAGGAAATTTTTTTTGTGGCATGGCCCATCTTGGGGATGGGGATGCTACAACTTTGTATTAGTTTTGAATGATCACATAATCCATCGTTGCATCAAAATTCACCCACAATGGAGGCAATACATATTTATTACCATATGATTTGATATGCATATGACAAAAAAAAAGGTCACACTCATTAATTGGTTCATGATGGGATAATTCCTTTAATATCTTAATAATCTCTTTGCTTTGAGAATGCTTCTTTCTCTACAGATGAGGCCAACCATGAGAATGTGGAAGATCATATAGCCACTCCCCCAAATCACATCATTCTCATCTCCACACATCCAACTAATTATAAAACAATGCAAGTACACATCATAGTGGAAAATAAATGAAATTAAAATGAGAACATTATATATACCAATAAAAAGTAACATAATGTAACACCCTATTTTCCCCCAAGACTATAATTATGTAACTGTGTTTTGATTTAATATAAACACCAAATTGTTTATTGAGAGGGAATGATATTGATAAGTACTATCCATGAAACACCAGAGGAAATTGATGAGGTAGAGGGACTGATGGTATGGTTTAGTGAAATGGAGATGAGATGCATCAATGAAGAAAACATGAAGCTTTCATAGAAAGCTAATATATTCTTACAAACATAATGAATTCACCTACCAACAAACAATATTGATGGAGAAGACCACATGATCATTAAATAGAAGGTCGTAGAGGTGGTTGAGTAGTAATGACTGCAGAAATTGGCCCATACAGAGAGAGATTGACCAATTGAATAATTGATGGGGGAATGTACCATAAACCACCCCTTCATATTATGAAGGGTAGACAACAGGTTACGTCTGCAGGACACTGCAGAGATCCCGAGGGGATGGAGAAGAATATTTGGGGAAGGAAAAATGAAACGTGCATAGGATGAGAGAGTATGGAAAAACATAGAGGAAGAGAGGCCTTGCAAAACAAAGATGGCACCTAGGGATAGAAGAATGAAACATAAGACAAAGTAGGAAAAAGGCTCGAAGATGATCAACAAAGTACATAAGAGAAGATGTGTTGATTGAGAAAGAATAGAATATCTTTCTGGAAGAAAATAGGAAGCTTGTATGAGTTTTTGATGATCACCTTGAACATAGATGACCCATATTCTTTAACTGGAGCAATAGTGGGATAGAACTTGGTGCTTACTGGACAAAAACTGACACTGGTAAGGGGAGGTCACCGAGGGAGTGTTAATAAGAAAAGGGACTCCCTTTTGTAGACGAAATCTAGTTGAGAAATGACTTGATAAACTTGTAGAGACCCAAAGCTCAGTGGGAGGTGGAAACTTTTGTTGTATAAGAGGAAGAATGAGAGTAACCTTCTTAGATCATCGCAGAATCAGAACCTTGCCAAGTCAATTTCCTTAGTGGTATCATGGCTTGGAATGGGGATGGCATGTTGTAGGAAGTGACTCTACAAAAAGGCCTAAGGTTGGGAGGAAATGCGTCCTCTCTCAGTTAGTTGGATTGGATTATTTCCTTATCATATAAGAGTTCATTTGTACTGAAGCTGACTATGAATGATTTATGTAAATTGTCATGAATGGAACAATTGTATGATAGCACATATGAATGTCTAAATCTAAGAGACTATTTTTGTACTTAACCTATGATTTTGAATGTTTTAAGATGAGATATGTTGTGATGTTTACTATTTCCTGGTTAAATCGTAAAAATGAATAAATATAAACTGCTACCTGCTTGAATATTTTGTATGTTCCCTATGTGGAGAGCCTACAAATCATGCAAGGATTTAACCTTGAGTTTAAAAATTCATAATGGCTGCAGAATAATTTTGAGTTCTCAAAAGTCAGAATTGAAGTCTTGAAAAACTCAAAAAAAATGGTTAAGTCCTTAGAGAAGACACTTATGATTCTGTAAACCCTGTGTTGGTCAGTGAAGAACACCTATCCTTGATCTGAAGAGTTCATGACCATTTATTGGTGGGATTTTTAGAGTCGTTGTGTCGGAGATATCCCTCGAATGCCATGGGAAAGACTCTGAATGAGAGACTTTGAAATAAAACTTTCGGAGTGATGCCTTTAGAAGCAAATCTCATGTGCCATGAGAATAAATCCAGAGGAAAGACCTTGAAGTTGAGCCAGTGTAAAATTTATATTAGGAAGAGGGAGGGTTGAATCCCCATCCATTGACCATTACGAGTCCCACTTAGTAAGTCAAAAGGGTGAGAGATGAATGGGAGTGTTAGTGTGAAGACACATGTCAACAGTTGATTAGGTGACTGGATTGAGTGCGAGTCAAGTTGGATCAACGTTGACTATGTTTGGAGTATAACTTTGAAGGATTCTAAGTAGTCCTATGATGTCTTAGGAGTGCGAGTCCAATAGAGGGAATATATCAAATATAGTTCGGGGTATGGAGAGATTGAACTATAGCCATCGATATTCCATGAGTCCCGTATAAATCAAGGAATGCAGTCATAATGTCATGGTTGACATGGTACGTAAACAAGGAAACTAGAGTGAATTTAGAGTGAGAAGTATCACTCACCTATCAGTGGATAAATCAAGTTTGGTCAAACGAGGTTGGAGAACCTTAGACCCCGAATAGATCTCAACCATCTGTCGGGAGATTGTGACTTGCATCTATGACCATCCATTAGGGAGAGGGGAATATTCCTCGATACCTTGAATTCAGAGGAATGAAAACTGCTCAAGTCATTCTAGCTCCGAACAGATGGCATCGAAATTGAGTATTCTTTGATACCGTATCCTTTGGAGGTGAGTGGTGAGGGTATTGGCAGAGAGTCTGAGTGATAACACCGATAGGCCTATGCTGATCAAAATATCCCCTTGGAATCATTTACAGGTGCCACATAGGTGCAACGTGGTCACCATTTCATATCAAAAGTGTGATGAGGTGTCGCGTGGACGCCACATGATAGTGGTATAAAGGTTAAAAAAAAAACCCTAAGAAGTTTGGAAGGCCATAACCTTCTATATAGAGCTTAGTTTTGAGCGAAATTTCCACCATTGGGAAGCTCTTGACGAGTAGAAGACGATGGAGATGTAAACGAGAGGATTTGAGATAGTTAAGAAAAGAGGAAATCCTATATCCCTACCTATAAGGGTTGGGTGTGTCACACATAAAATATCACCATATGTCACTATGTGCTAATTGTATGTTGATGCATTTCAATCATACATTATGTTCATGTCTACTGCACTGTTTCCTCCTAGTTTTTTTTTTTGTTTCATCAGGTCCATAATTCTAATGTTGTTGTATTTTTCTTGTTGCATGGGAAACTTCATTTTTTTGGTAAGGAGGGAAGGTTTTGTAATCATTTTGTGTAACTAGAACAATTGTATGTAAGGTGTTTGGAGAAGAGAACACTATATTCATGTCACACTACATGCTCTAGCTTATCAAACAGGTCTCCACTCATGTTATGAAATTCATTTGTCCCAAAATTTCAACAACCTATATTCCAATATTCCTCTAAATTACCCCAAGACTTGTCATTTGATATGGTTTCCCGTGTTTTTATACCTTACTACACAAGGATAGTCTAGGAATGCTAATAAAATAAATGTTGGTAAGCTTCATAACCTACTGATATAATGGTATCCAAATGCCTGGAAAGAAAAACTATTATAGTTATTTCTATGTGTTGAAAAATCATTTATTTTTCAAAATCCTCAAGTGCTGGAAAATATATATCCAAAAATATTAGCAAATGAGGTGTTGTAGGCTCTCAAAGATAAACATTATTGGCATGCCTTATGGGTATGATTGCATGCCTTATTACTTGTCTAAATTATACGCATACAAAGTAAGCTCAAAGAAACACCCAACCAAAACAAAGAAAACAGTGAGAGTGAAATTCATAGCCATGGAAACCCTTTCTTATACCCATGAACTCAAATAAAACAAAAAAGATACATATATACTTGCATGAAGTTCCATGGTCCATATTCTAAAGTAAAATCTGATATCATGGAAATATAATACACACATGTCTTGATTTTAGACCTTTAGTTTGCATAAATGCAGAAGTGATGGTTGTCCAAGGGAATGGATCAAAACCAAGAAACGTTAGGGTTAAGAAAGAAATGATATCATGCCCAAACATGATTGTAACTTGAGGAATTAGTAGAGTGAATACTTGACAACAACTAGGCTAGGTTAAACAACAAATACAATAACATAAATCACATGAAAAGTAGGATGAGGAGAGTTGGTTTAGAAATTCATGGAAACCCCAATGAAAATGACAAAAGACAACCATGGCCAAAGAATTGAAGGAGTATGGGAGGAAAAATGTAGATATCCAAGTGACTATGCATTAAATGAGCTCTCTATTACACCAAAACTAAAAAAATATACCACCTTTTCTGCCTCCATCTATAGATAAAAATCAACATCAATAAATTATTATGGACTCACCAATTTAGGTGGCATTTGGGTTCCCTATGTTGGAGTTACTTCACACACACCTAGGATTTATTTTTCCTAAGGTTATTCCTTGTTTATTATTCATAATTAGTCATTATCCAGTCTCCTATATTTTAGGGGAGAATATTCCACCTGGAGAATATTCTCTTTCAGTTGACACTTCAGTTTGACTAGTTGAGTTGAGTTTAGATGTTGCATTGGTTTTGTCACCATGCAACATTGGGATCATCACCAACTCACTACTCTTTGTTCAGTCAGTTAACAGAAGACTAGTTGACTAGTTAACTCAACTAGGTGGTAGTTCACTCCTGTAACTGCCTGAGAGACTAGACTAGGTGGCAGTTTACTCTTGTAACTGCTGGTGTGTGTCTAGATCAATCTAGACCACCACTATGGCTCATTAGTTACTCATGTATCCTATATCTATTGTAAATTATTCACTCTTTGAGTGTGGAATATGGTTAATGAGAATTCTTCCATTCTTTCTATCTTGCTTCTTCTTTCTCAATTTCTCTCTGTAGATGTGTGTAGTATTTTCTAGCTAGATCTATTCTGTGCAGGTTCAACACATTTACACCCTACTGCACTCAAATGATGAGATTGTGGTCTCCTGTGGTCAAGGAATATTAATTCTTATCTCTTCTCTACATATGAAGTCACCATAGTAGTAGGTGAGGTCATTCATTGGTAGGTTTGTCTCTTCTCTAGGTGGTGGGTGGTTGGATACTCAGGTTGTGTGAATGAGTCACATGGGAGTTTTGTGCATTGTAGTATGAATGCCAACATGGAATTTGAAGGTGATAATCAATAGTCATTATTGTAATTATATGTATAATGAATATTTTAATACATATGCGGGTCCTACTTGGCGACACACATAGAGGAAAATTTCCCATTCTCAACAAAATCTTTCATTGAGAGAAGAAGAACATCAATAAGAAGACAAAAACATCAGAATTACGAATATGATGAAATTAAAAAAAAAAGGAGGAAATATTGTTGTAGACATAAACGTGTTGTATGATTGAAATGCATCCACAAATCATTTGTACATTTGATGATTTTTTTTCATTGTACTTTTGATTGGTATATATGATGTTCTTATTTTAATTTTTCTTCTTTGCCACTATGGTGTGTATGTGAATTATTTTATAACTAGATTGGGTGTGGGGAAAATAAAGTGATGTCGGGNGGTGTTTGGGTCCATATGAGCTTCCACCCTCTCATGTTTTACCTCGTCAATAGAGAATAAATCATTCTCAAAGCCAAGATAAACTCAAGGTAGTAACCAAATTGCCACATCATGATCCAATTCATGAGTGCGATACTTAAATAGTTTGTAATTAGTTTTTCATTGAGGTATTATATTTTCTTCTTCTTTTTCATATGCATATCAAATTAGATATTATTATATTTTTGTGGCTTCCGTTGTTGGTGAATTTTGATGGACTGGTGCATTATGAGTTTAGTCAAATAGGTTTAAATTCAAATTTCAAATTCCATTTTGTTTTATCCTCGTTGTTGAATAAGTTGTGACTCTAGGATATTTCTGATCTACAACATGCCATAGATCACCATTTTGATTGGCTACAAAACCTTGTTTTCCAATTTATTTAGTTATATTTCAGTATGCTACAAACCCTTGTTTTCAATGGCTACAAATCCCTTATTTTTGAAGTGTTTTCAACATACAACATATGTTTTTAGTGGTTACACCACCTTGTTTTCCAAAATATCATTTTCAGTGGTTAGGAATCCTATTTTCAATGGATTTGAAACACTGTATCAATGAAGGTACAATCATTGATATTTTTATATTGACATAAGATTCCAAATGTAAAGATTTTGGAAAATTGAACCAACAAGAAAATTTGAAAACTTAATTAAGAAAACCATTAATATAAGTAAACCACCATTGTATCATGAGAGATTTGCATTTTCATAAATGAGTAATATTTGTAAGTTCTTTAAGAGGAGATATATAACTTTATATTATGGAACTTTTGTTAATATTTAGAAGTACTCCCTAGTCTAAAATGTGTGCTCTTTGAACACATGTAATTAAATCATTTTCCATGTTTACTTAAAATGTTATTGGTGGTTGGAATTCCTTGATGAATGAGGTAATACATGACATTTTTTTGTTGAATGATATAATCTAAATTTTTCTTAATTTATAAAATTAGGAATTTGTTCGTTCACATTAATGTTGTTATCCAAATATCCCTCTTCTCATCAAACTTGATAGTTTTAGATTTTAGGGATTAGAGGTTTTAAGGGATATCAACCTTCTTATATCTTCTTTTAACAATATCAATTGTCTAAATTTATTTTTTAATAAAACGATATTCACAGCATGAATGACACCATGAATGACACCACTAGTCTTGCATATACTACACTAGTCTTGCATATACTACATTGAACTATTCAAAGTAGATGACCCTACTCTGAATATTTTGTTTTTAATCCAAAAAATCTTAGTGTTAGTTGTTAGATGTTTGTTCGATGTTAGTGCAATTCCATGTCTAGTTTTTTATATTTTCTCAAAGTATCAAACCTTGAAGGTTTAGCATTTACATTGGCTAGATGTTGATTATTGTACATGTAAGACTTCTTAAATGATTTTGAAAATATGGAATTTCACATTGCTTGTACACGTGAAATGTTTATTTGATGTTAAAATAGTGTCAAGTAAACAACACATAATGCAAATGAAATGAAAAACTTTGATGTGGTTAAAGTCAGTTTTTTGACGTGTAGTTGACGATTTAAACATCAATATAATGTCAAACAGGTGTCAGTTAACCAAATAATAATGACATGAAATGAATTTTTTTAATGTGACCATGGTTAGTTATTCAATGTGCAATGGACATTCCAAACATCAAATATGTGACATTATAATCTTGACATCAATTTGATATTTGTTCAACATTTTAAATGTTGATTTCACACCAAATTTTAATCCTAAATGTAGTAGTGAGTTAGATTGAACTAGAAATCAATTAAATCCTTTAAAATACAAATACAATAATATGAATCAAATCAACTCATACAAAAAAATTAATGCACTTTAATATAAGGTAAAGTAATGAAACAAATTTACTTAATCCAATTGTGTTGATTGGTATTTTTTTTCCTTGAAAAAAATCTAAAAAAAGGTACAATCCATAGGTGCTTTAACATTCTTCAGTGAAAAACAAAAATGATTGTTTGAAACTATAACTACAATGGATACCAACCATAAATACATCTAGTCTGTCGAACATAAAGAGTAAAAAAAGTTATCGGCAAATCCAAAACACATTAAAAAAAACAGTAATAGGATTGAGTATAGAGTTCAAGAATTTACATGTCTAGATAGTTGTCTTTCCTGTGGGAGATCTTCTCACCATCAAAGAACTCTTCCAATAACATATGGTTTTCAAATAGAAGAAGGGATTGCTTAGAAAAGGAGTCAATAGTTGTATTATGATCCCTATAAATGTTCCTATAGCTAAGATGATGAAAACGAGCAGAAATAGTTTTTAAATTCTTTCCAAGAGCCATAAAATCCATATTTTCTAAAGGTGTGACAACATTCATGCAATCAATTATTAATTTGGAGTCACCCCAAAATTGCAGGTGAATCACATCACGACTCATTGCACACTTAAGAAGTGCACAAGGAGCCTTAAACTCACCTTGATTGTTTGTTCCTGGATCCATGTTTTCTTTTCCTGTGACAAAAGGAGAATTTGAGAGATAGAGGATGAACACTAGGAAAAAAATTTAGATTTTCCCTTAATAGGCTTCGTCAAAGTATCCCCATGCCATATTCTTATTAATATCCATAGCTCCTATAACTTGAGTCTTTCCCATAGACTGGGCTCACTTATAACTTGACAACATGGCCAACGATTGTTGAGAAACTTTAAAATGAGGAAAAAACTTATCTTCGAAAATACCTGCATTTTGGGCCAACTATATTCCCTATGCAACTAGGATTAGAAGAAGATGGAACAAATTCAAAGATGAACTTATGAAGAGTCCACACAAAATTTCATTCACTAATTCGTTTTCCCAAAGATGAGTGAGTCCCAAATTTTGCTCGATCTGAGGCCAAACTTGGTGAGTAAACTCACAGGACAAAAATAAGTGAGAATTCGACTCCTCTACACACTTGCACACATAACATAAACCTAGAACTTGTTTACCCCTACATTGCAATGTGTCCCATGTCAAAACCTAGCCTTTAAGAACAAGCCACAAAAACAAAATACTTTTTGGAGGCCCCTTAATTTTCCATATTTTCTTATACCATCACTGATTTTCAAAGACACTCACATTTAGGATGGATTGATATCCAAGATTGGCTATATAATGCCCCCCAATATTATTATAAGCTCAAACTAATTTGTCATATGCATCCACTAAATGAACATTGGCCCTCGTCAAATTAGAAATAAAGTGTTGGAATAGTGTTTCATTTGTTATATTCTAAATTAATTATTGTTAGTTGTTATATCTCAAAGGTTTTGGTTGAGAGATTTGTAGAAATATTGTTGAGTAATTTTAGGAGAAGATTGTTTTGAGTGTTAGGTCATGAATATGTATAAACATTTCTCTTGTTAATGAAACAATTTTAGTTGATGTGTGACTACATAATCTTTGGTTCTCCATTAATTGTTGGTTGTATCTATTCATTTGGTATCAGAGCCAGCTTAGAGATTGTCCATATTAGTCGTGAGTTGATACACTCAGTTCATAGAGATCACCTTGAACTTTGGCGCATGGTGTACAAGAACGTATGGATTTTTCATTGGGTAAGGGAAATTTTACAATTTTTTAATAGTATTATTTCATCATCATTGGGATTGAGTTGTGAGTCATGTATTTTGGAAAAAAATCGTTGTTATATATTGGCACGAGCTAATTAAATTGCTACTGTCTCCGAGACTATTCTTTCTTTTCTCTTTGTTCTTGTTTGAACTCTTAGACCCTACGGTGGGTGTTGGATCCCATGGTATCTCCCATTCTATAATAAAATCTTGAATATCAGCTTCAAATTCAACATATACATCCTCATCATCAAGCGATCGCTGAAATTGTCTTTGATCACAAGCTAGATCGATATCGAAGCTGTCTGGAGCCAGGAAACGCATGTGTAGCTGGATGACTATGCAATTCTATGTGTGAGTCTATGTTTGATAATTTCGTTATTTGAACATATATCAACAAAATTCACAGGGAAGTGCATCTACTACAAGAGACAAAGGAAGAAGTCCAATTTAGTTTAGAGGAAGAAGCAAAGAACTATATCATTGAAGAGGAAGAGGAAGATATGGATCTATAGAAAGATAAGGACCATAGTGTTATTATTGACACAAATTTAGTCACCTTGAGAAAGATTGTTATGCAAAATTATGTGATATGTAACATAAAAATTTCCAATACAATTGTTGAATAAAACAAAAATAATAAGTTATTCATATTAAGTTTGATGACACATAATGAAAAAAGTGAAGGTTGGTATAATGATTTGGGATGTTCAACTCATATGACATCCCATGAGGAGTTGTTTACTAGAATAAATGACAATTGCTCTGGTAAAGCTATATTTGATGATGATAGAGTTTCTAAAGTTAAAGGGAAAGGATCAATTGTAATTCCAACATTGCATGGAAAAAAATAGTTTATTGGTGACACATTGTTGACACCATGATTGAAGAAGAACCTACTTTTTATGGGAAAAATGGAGCAAAACTACAAGTTAGTGTTTGATAATAAACAATGCTTAATCATTGAAATAATTGACAACACCATCAATGCGTCAATGAAGGATGGTGACATGTAAACATAATTAGCACAACAAAGTAGCACATCAACGATATTCGATTCATCAATAACATTAACATGGTGCATGAGAATTCATTATCATAAACATCTTAGAACATACGAAAACCATAGCGCAAGGCAAGTGTCAGTTATAAACGAGGAGAAAATCCCAAACGCACAATGCCATTATCCGTAAAAAATTCCATCTTGTGCAAAAGACTAATATCTAAAACCGTACAAACATTAAAATTCAGTGCGCATAGGGAGTTTAACCCTTGACTAGTCATACTTCCCATCATTGAATTGTGTGCGATCATTCTATACAATGAATCCAAAATTTAAACATTCATGAATCAGGGCGCAAGAGACTTCAGTTATTTCACAAGGCGCAAGAGAAACCAATAAGAGTCAATCATACTTAATAATATAAAAGACAAATTAGTAACCCACTTTCTAAATAATCTTGTCATTAAAAGAATAACTGAGTAAGGGAATAAGACCTAGGGTCTTATAAAATCCAAGAAAACATAAGTGGGCTCTATTACTGGCAGAGACCTAAATGTGACCATCCTTAGAATCTTGCCTAGTTAAAATAATTTGTGTTAGGCTTCATAGCTCATTACTTCTAGTTACTATAATAAGGGTAAGCCTTACGTAGCCCCTAATTAATATGAATTAACACCATCATATGCTAGAAATAATCTATAATAAATTGCAGTAATTCATTCATAATGTATAACATAGGTAGATAACCTCATCGGGGTCATATCTAGTTGTCCACTAGAGAGAGTTTTCCTAACCAACCTATTGTAACCTAGGTCTGCACCCCTGCCTATCCTCTCTCATTTCCCTATGCCTTCATCGAGTTTTTCCTCTTCTGGTCAATAAAGTCGGTTTCCCATCTGTTCAATGACCTGGTTTTCCTTATTGGATTGTTTGAATGATTCTTTGCATTGAATTATTTTTGTTTTCCTTGAAAGATGATTGCATGTCTAGTTTGAGTTTGAAATACTTGTCATCATGTTTTACACTAATTGAACATGCAACAGGCCCACCAAGCCTTTCTTCTGCACATGAGACATCCAGGTCCGCCATTCCCTTGTATGCACAGTAATAAACCATGAGAAAAATGCATCATTCATAACAGTCCATTTCGGGCTTGAAATACAAGCAAAGAAATGGGTTTAATTTTCAGTCGTTAGATCAAGAAGAGATTAAGTTGTGACTGTCAGATATCATTGGAGAGAGATCGATGGAGGGGAGGCAATGTGGGGATCAGGAAGGGAAATTAAAGAGTGAGCGAGTTGAGTCTCCACAATCACTCGTGGATGTTGATATTCAAGCAAGGGACACGTGTCAGGCAATCTCGTACTCCAGAAGAAACAAATAGAAGATGAGTGAGTAAAGGACTCCTGAAGTCACGAAGTAATTGTGGACCGTTGATCTCAAATCAACAAGATTCGTTGATCTTTGCAATAGGTAAGAAAGGAATATCACCCGAAGACCCGAAGTCCGGAAGTAATTGTGGATCGTTGATCTCAAATCAACAAGAGTAGTTGATCTTTGTAGCAGTGAAAGAAAACTCCTGAAGCTCGAAATCTTGAAGTGAATCTCGACCGTCCATAAATGAGGACACGCGGTGCCGAATCTCTCACTTCAAAGAATTAGCACTCTGGAAGGTTTGCAGAGCGAAGCACTAGAGAAATAATTACCCGAAATATCGAAGTGAATCTCAATCGTCCAAAACAAGAGGACACATGGAGGCAGGTATCACACTTCGAAAATATGGAACTTCGGAGGATTGCGCAAGAAAGAAGAAGAAAACTCCCGAATACTGAACTCTCGAAGTGAATCTCGGTCATCCAAAACAAGAGGACACATGGAGGAAGATATCACACTTCGAAAATACGACACTTCGGAGGATTTCACGAGTAAGCAGAAGAAAAGTCTTGAAGCCCGAACTCCCGAAGTGAATATCGGTTGTCCAAAACAAAAATACACGTGGAGGTAGATCTCTCACTTCAGAGATACGACACTCCAAAGGATTGTAAGAACTATGCATTGAAAAGGCTCAAAGCTCGAACTCTCGAATTAATTATGGATCGTTGATCTCAAATCAACAACACCCGTTGATATTCGTAGCAGGTAAGAAAGGAATATCACCCAAAGAGATTAAGTATCAAAGTCCCAAAGTGATGAGAGACTACCACGTCAACTGGACCCATACTACTTTAGGATATTTCCAAGAACAACATTCATAAACTCCCGAAGCCCGAAGTCTCGGAGACACATGACAATCATTCGCCTGAGACACATGACACTCATACGTCAGGACACATGGCAGAAAGATAGAACTTTAGCAGGGGCGCTAAATTAGCAAGGTCACTCAGATCACAGATTGCGATAAGATCGACGACCACACTTCATTGTGGGGATGAAAAATGTCCGAACATTAACATCCTTGAGCGGTCCCGCAACTTAAACCATGGTATAGCATATGATGTATGTGGAAGTTGGTGGTGGATTGCAAGGGTTAGAGAGGTGTGGATCCAAAACACCCTTGACAACTTCCACAATCACGTGCTTATATGACGTTAGGTCACCATGTCACTCCGGTAAATTTTCACGCTACACATCCAGTTGTCTTCGGTGGCCTCCAACAGCGCGTGTGCACGCCATGATCAGTGAAAAACTTAGCTTTGTCACTTCGAATCGGTTTCTACCATAGTCTCAGTTCATTTGAGCACTCGCATCAATCTACTTTCATCGCTAGTATCAGTTTTCAATTATTTAGTTCAAGACTCTGTTAAGTTTAAAGCATAATAAGTGGTCTTCTATGTGTGATAAGAACCACTTTTTTTTATTAAGTCAAGTGTGAAGTATACATTGTTGTACTCTAGCAGTGTTTTAGTCAAGTTAATTAGTCATTCTACAATTGTTAATGTAGAGTTTAGTCTCAGTCCAAGATGGATGAGAGCCTCTGCAACTCTGATAAATATTCAATTTATGTGTATTTTGGGTTAGGTTTTTGGGAAAGGATAGCAATACATCAGACTGGTTGGACCCGTTCTATTCATGGATTAAATCTTTCTACCTGGTGAATATACTCTTGATGACAGTGTTTCGTTCAAATATTCATGTGTTTTTATCTTATCTTGAATGCAGTTCTGATTTGTGCAAAGTACATCTCATTTCCTTCAGCTATTGTATAACTTGTCTTTATTGATATGCAACATGTGAAAACAGCTAATGCTTGGTGAAGATTTGTTTTTATTGCAACCCATGGGATAAATTGCGTTTTTGATACATGTTTAATGTCTTGAAATGATATTTTAAGTTTTATACTTCTTGCAATGGATTATTCATTGAATAATTTGTTGTTTCCCTTTGTTTTTATTATTTCACTTGTCTGTCATTTATGTGCCACCAGCCCCATCCATATCATTTTTCCAACCCCAACCATGCTCTTGTCTTGGTAGAGCCAACCCTCTAACTGACCAACAAAAAATTAAAAATCAACCATTCTAAACTTGAGGTGGCCTAGCTTTGCTCTTTATTAATCAGGTGCAGACCTTAGGACCAACATATTCAGGAGTCGTTGCGAGGGATCAGAGTAAGAGTTATCTTTCCCTGGGAGAATGATAATGATCAGATCTGATCTTTTATGGTGAACAAAGACCAGACACTTTTAGACTGCAGATCATTCACCTGATGACTCCATGGTTAACGAATCTAGTGGGGACTCCACATTTTTAAGAAGTCATATTTTCAGATGGAAGCCATCTTGGCTCGAAGGTTTTCTCCTTTTAATTTTTCTGTTGTTCCTGGTTTTCCAAATATTGTTCCTATGATAGATGAATGGGGTGATTACTTTCCCATATTTAGAGAAAATAAAGATCATAACCCTGTAGATCATTTTCTTGATTTCCATGAAGTCATGCATCAGTTGGGTATACATAACGAGGATGTTTTGATGAATATGTTCATGCACTCATTAGAGGGATATTCTCATGAGTGGTATCGATCCTTTTCCTCTGCTAGCATCTCCTCCCTGGAACAGTTCCATGTTGCATTCAATGATCATTGTAAAAGTTTTTTTCTAACTGATTTACTTTGTGAAAACTGTTGTGAAGAATTTCAATCTTATATTCAACAGTCCATTACTAGTTCTTCTAGAAGTATAGATGAAGGGGACGATAATGATGAGGAAGAGAAAAAATATTCATTATTAGTTGTATCTTCTTCCAATTCTGTTATAGAACATGACGACTTTCAAAATTCTTTTAAAACTGAAAATGATGATGAGAAGGCAATAAATGTTGATGTTAAATACTTATTTAGTTTGGATTTCTAGTAGAATTTTTTTCAGCTTTGTGTTCCTGATGAAACTAACGATAGTCATGACTGTGATCGATTTTTTGCTCAATTTTTTCATTAATATTTAGCCCCTGTTTGTGATATATTTGAAGTTGAACAAACTCCATTTATCAGTTATGAAGAGGAGATACCAAATCCACATTTCAAATATTCTTTTATAGTATATATGGATCTACATTCGCCAAAAATCGTTGAGCAACAAGAAATCTATAAGTATGAAAATGACCTTCTAGAACAAGAATGAAAAAAAAACAGTCATGTAGAAGACATACTCTCTCAGTTCGAACAACCAGAGGAGAAGTATTCAGAGTGTTTTGTTGCCCTTAATGGTTGTGAAGTGTTTTTTCTTAATGAGTTGTTTCAAGGAGAACATGAAGAGTATAATCTTATCAATAATGCAAATCTCATACAACAACAACTTTGTGTTATCAACCAGTTGGTGGATTTCCACAAGTTTCAAGATCCAATAAATAGTTGGATGGATTCTTGTTTTTACAAAACCCCAAAGGTTGTAAGTTGTAGCATGATAATCATTTGCTACCATAAGTACAAGATGTCTGCTAACTTTTTGTCGCATTTGTTATACCCTATTTGAATTATTTTAAACAGTGACATGCACAAAGTCATGGTTCTTAGTCAAATGGTTTCTTGGTTTCATTGGAAATGGAATTACACATGATTGACTTGGATTTCAACTGAATAGAGTAGGTAGTAGGAGAATAAGATCATAGTTCGAGCATTTAATTTTAAATTTTTAGTTCGTAGATTGTTTTTTAGTGTGTTGGTTTTCAGTTTCAAGTTTCAATAAAGACTCCATATCCCAACAAAAGCACTGGGGTTAGCTTCAGCGTTAATTTTTAGAGATGCATGGTTGGTAGACAAAACATAGGTAAGAAAAGGGAGGTGGGGAGCAAGTTATTAAATTAAAAGGAATTGATCTATTGTTCTTAGCACCTCACAGGGAAGTGTTATCCCAAGTTGGAGCCTATGTTGTAACCTAGGTTTGCACCCTTTCCTCTCCTCTTTTATTTCCCTATGCCTTCATAGATTTTTTCCTCTTCTGGTTGATAAAGTTGATGTACCATCTATTCAATGACTTGGTTTTCCTTATTGGATTGTTTGAATGATTCTTTGCACCAAATTATTTCTATTTTCTTTGAAAGACAATTGCATGTCTGGTTTGAGTTTGAAATACTTGTCATCATGTTTTCCACTAATTGAACATGCAACAGGCCCACCAAGCCTTTCCTGTGCGCAGGAGACATGAAGGTCCACCATTCCCTTGTATGCAAAGTAAGAAACCATGAGCAAGATGCATCATTTAGACAATTCCATTTTGGGCTTCAAATACAAGCAAACAAACAAGTTCAATTTTCAGCCATCAAATCAAGCAAATATTAAGTCGTGATTGTCAGATCTCATTAGAGAGAGATCGATGGTGGGGAGGAATTGCGGGGATTGGGAAGGAAAATTAAAGAGTGAGTGAGTTGATTCCACACAATCACTCATGGTTGTTGATCTTCAAGCAAGGGACATGTGTTAGGCGATCTCGTACTCCGGGAGGAAACAAGCAGAAGTTAAGTGAGTAAAGGACTCTCGAATCCCCAAAGTAATTGTGGACTGTTGATATCAAATCAACAAGAGCCTTTGATATTTGTAGCAGGTAAGAAAGGAATATCACCCAAAGTCCCAAAGTAATTGTGGATCGTTGATCTCAAATCAACAAAAGTCGTTGATCTTTGTAGCAACAGAAAATCCTGAAGCCTGAACTCCTGAAGTGAATCTCGATCATCCATCAATGAGGACATGCGGCGCCAGATCTCTCACTTCAGAGGCTTAACACTCTAGGAGGTTTACGGAGTGAAGCACTAGATAAAGAATTACCCAAAATCCTGAAGTGAATTTCGACCGTCCAAAACAAGAGGACACGTGGAGGCAGATCTCACACTTCAGAAATACAACACTTCGGAGGATTGCATGAGAAAGCAGAAGAAAACTCTTGAATCCCAAGCTCCTGAAGTGAATCTTGACTGTCCAAAACAAGAGGACACGTGGAGGCATATCTCACACTTCGAAAATACAACACTTCATAGGATTGCGTGAGAAAGAAGAAGAAAACTCCCGAAGTGAATCTCAGTCGTCCAAAACAAGAGGAAACGTGGAGGAAGATCTCTCACTTCGGAGATACAACACTCCGTATGATTGTAAGAACTATGCATTGAAAAGGCCCAAAGCCCGAACTCCCGAAGAAATTTTGGATCGTTGATCTCAAATCAACAAGAACCATTGATCTTCACAACATGTAAGAAAGGAATATCACCCGAAGAGTCGAAGTCTCGAAGTCCGGAAGTGACGAGAGACTACCTCGCCAACTGGGCTCGTACTACTTCGGGATATTTCCAAGCATAACATTCATAAAATTCTGAAGCCTGAAGTCCCAGAGACACATGGCAGACAAATAGAAAATTAACAGGGCGCTAAAGTAGCAGGGTCACCTGGATCACAGATTGCAACAAGATCGGTGACCACACTTCATTGCGGGGATGAAAAATTCTTGAACGTTAGCATCCTTGAGCGGTCCCACAATTGAAACCATGGTATAGCTTATGAGGTTTGTGGCAGTTGGTGGTGGATTGTGGGGGTCAGAGCGATGTGGATCCAAACCACCCTCGATAACATCCGCAATCACGTGCTTATATGACATCAGGTCACCACGTCACTCTGTGAGATTTTTATGTTGCACATCCAATTGTCTTCAGTGGCCTCCAACAGTGTGCATGCACACCATGATCAGTGAAAAACTCATCTCTGTCACTTCAAATCAATTCCTTCCACAGTCTCAGTTCATTCCAACGTTTTCATACGTCCAGTTTCATCGCTAGTATCAGTTTTCAATTATTCAGTTCAAGATTCTGTTAAGTTTAAAGCATAATAAGTGGTCTTCTATGTGTGATAAGAACCCCTCTTTTTTATTAATTCAAGTGTGAAGTATACATTGCTATACTCCAACAGTGTTTTATTCAAGTTAATTAGTCGTTCTACAATTGTTAATGTAGATTTAAGTCTCAGTCCCATATGGACGAGAGCCTTTGTAACTCTGATAAATATGCAGTTTCTGTATATTTTGGGTTGGGTTTTTGGGAAAGGATAGAAATACATCATACTGGTTGGACCCATTCTATGCATGGATTAAATCTCTCTACCTGGTGAATATACTCTTGATGACAATGTTTCGTTCAAATATTCATGTGTTTTTATCTTATCTTGAATGTAGTTTTGATTTGTGCAAAGTACATCTCATTTCCTTCAGCTATTGTATAAATTGTCTTTATTGATATGCAACCTGTGAAAACAACTAATGCTTGGTGAATATTTGTTGTTATTGCAACCTGTGGGAGAAATTGCGTTTTTGATACATTTTTAATGTCTTGAAATGATATTTTAAGTATTAAACTTCTTGCAATGGATTATTCATTGAGTAATTTGTTGTTTCCCTTTGTTTTCATTATTTCACTTGTCTGTCATTTGTGTGTCACCAGCCAAGGAGGAACCTCATCCATATGATTTTTCCAACCCCACCCATGCTCTTGCATTGGTATAACTGACCCTCTAACTGACCAACAAAAAATTAAAAATCAACCATTCTAAACTTGAGGTGGCCTATCTTTTCCCTTTAACAGTCAGGTGCAGACCTTAGGACCAACACAACCCTTGAATTTTAAATGTACCAGTGTGAACAACTCCCTCCTTATTATGGATCATATCCCACGCCAAATTTTTAATTTTCTAAAAAATCTTAAGTTCAGTAAACAAAGGTAATGATTTACATCCAAGTGTCATTAATTCCAAAATCTTGCATATCTTGCCACTATAGGTTAAATTAGGGAGTTTGTATTTCTAGTTGTATGCCTTGAGTTTTTTTAAAAAGGGGTTTGAAGAGTAATCCAAGTGGAGGATAAGGATCTCTTAAGGCTCTAACGTAGGATACTAAGTTTTAGTGTCAACTGTGAGTCAGTTGGTAATAGTTTGTAACCTGGCATTACAAAAAAATTAATGAAAAGGAGAGGTATCAGCTCAGCTAAGGTGTTAGTAACAGAAGGCGATTGGGAAAGGTCTGAAGATGCTGCACGACTAACTACGATACCTCCTCGAGTTGTGCACACCCCATTTTTAACATGCAGGTGGTCTAGAAAAAGAAATGGTAACTATCACTGGGTGGAAACATGTTAAAGTTGATGCTAACCCAATAGTTTTTTCTTAAGAGTGATGGGGCGTTTAAATGACAAGCAGCGGAAGGGTAAGGCAAAAATCAAGCAGAGCACTCATGGTTAAAAATTTGTAAGACATAGTGAGAACACATGAAATCATACTTTTTGCGTAAACAAACAAATACCAAGCCGCTCCTCTCTCACATGCAAAACAACATGGGAGTCAGGCCATGTAAGAACAAATTAAGGAAAAAAAAATGCCAATCCTCTTCACACCCAGGGAAAATGTGATTTTAAAGGAGATGAAGGACATGTTTTTTTAAAACAAAACGTTGGCCTCTCCACATACAGGAAAACGCAAGGCAACTCAACAAATTTTTATAGGTAAGTAAACCAAAACGTCAGGTTGTAGGGCAATAAAAGACGTGTTGAGTGAGGTGACCCCTTATTCGTTGATGGGAAACCTTCAGCACGCATGCGCAACCCAATCTCACACGCAGGGAGGCTCACTCTCATTTTGACTTTCTGTGTAGATAAGAAGAAAAACAAAGTGAAGCCATCCATCTTACACATAGGGGAGGCAATACTACAGTTGACTTGTTGTGTAAAACAAGACAAAAATGCAACAATCGAAGTTTAACACAAAGGGAAGCACCACTATATGTTCTAATTGGCTAATAAAAAACAAAAACAAATGAAATCATCAACCAATCTATTCTCAACAAGCAACCTCATTCCTATTTTTCTCGTGGTGAAAAAAAAAGGGGGAAAGACGAAGACTCCATGCAAACCAAACTCAAAACGCATTCAATTCCCAAATTCATCTTGCAGTGTAAATAAAGAAAAGAGGTGAAGACTCCAAGAAATCCATCCTCAACACACAATCAATTCCTAATTTCATCTTGCAGTATAAATAAAGAAAAGAGGCAAAGACTCCAAGCAATCCATCCTCAACACACAATCAGTTCATAATTTCATCATTCAGTATAAATAGAGAAAAGAGGCAAAGACTCCACACAATACTCTGAAGGAACTACATGAGGCACAATGATATAAATTAGTTTTACAAGATAGGCGAGAAAGAGGCAAACACTCAAGCACCAAGAGTAAGAAAACCAAGAAGCAACGTTAAGAAGGAAAACAAATCCGAGGCGTAAGATCAAAACTTTCCAAGGTGCAAGAAAAGGTTAACCAAGGCATGGAGATAGAAAGTAAACCAATCTATCAAGATTAATCCTAGATAACCAGTTCAAGCGATCTTTCCAACCATACCCTATATTCAATGATTTCAACAACACATGAATTCTATATACAAATTATAACTAAATAACCACTACAAATTTAAAAGCGTACCATAACCAAAGGCGAAGGATCCCAAGTGGTTTTCTCACGCTTGCGCTCCATCTAGCTCCTACATGATCCTCCTCACTCTCTCTTACTAACCATTGAGACCTCACTGGTACCCCCCAACCAACGTTAGGGGTACTCTTCTTCCCCTTGAGCCCCCCAAGCCACAAAGGGGCCACGCACACAAACCATATAAATCTATCTCCCAACTCGCCTCGCAAGGTCGCGCTAGCACTCTCTTTCCAAGTTGGGTATCCCTACTCCCACAAGAAAAAACAGTCAAGAGTAAAATACGGCAGCATAACCTTACACATACCAAAAATGATCCATTCCCCTCCTCTCCATTTATTTTATAGAGTTCTCTTAGTGACTAGTTTCTAAAATGCACATTTAATTCTTCTTATTAAAATTTTATTAGGAATATTCTCCCCCGTACACTTGTCACCCAATCCCTTAGTTGCACCAAAAATTCATTTAATTAATTAAATTAATTTTCCAATTTCCCTCACCCACCTAAAAGCGTTCCTAAAAACGCTCCTCGATGTCCCTTTATTCCCTCACATTCCCTTAATGACTGACGTCGTTCTTAAAGCTTAGTTGAGTTTGAATTTGAAAATTTCTCTCTAGATTCCCTTCTATGTTCCACATTCCTTTTGTATTTAAGTTTCCCCTTTTTGGTCTAAGTTCTTTGCACATAGCAACAATTAAATTGTTTTTGGATAAATTCTTTGTCCTTTAATTTTTAATTTGATTTTTCTTCATCCCCCCCTTTATTATTTGATTAATTAGTTTTAGTCCTTATACCCCCAATTAGACCTATGCTCTAATTTCACTTAGGGTTAGCCAAATTGTTTTGAAGGGAAATTTTATAATTATTAATCTTTACTTATACAACATTTATTTTAAGGTTGACCAAGTCAAAATGAGATATTGTTTTCTAGGTACATAGGTTCATTGACTCACCAGTGTTAAAACCACGATGTTCCCTTCAAGACGCACTACGTGCTCCAAGGGTTCCACTCACCTTTATTCATGTTTCGTTTATGCGACATTTCCTTCAAGACGCACTATGTGCTCCAAGGGTGTCACTCGTCTTTTTCATGTTTCATTTATGCGACACTCCTTTCAAGACACACTACGTGCTCCAAGGGTGCCACTTTCCTTTTGAATGATTTTGGTAGATGTTGAACCCTTGGAGTCAATACTCTGTCAGGTGACCTTGTGGGAGACTAAGGGCCTCTAAGGAATAAGGACCCTGCCTTATTGCGCGCCCCTTAGAATCTTCATGAGCGACTGTCTCAGTCTGCCCTCATGAAATCATGGATATCTCAAACTAGGTAATCATTAACATACAGTTCAAGCCAAGACGAGACTGCTAGTAGGCTGTGGCAGGGATGCTGCCACACCTCTCCCTCAATATCTCTGGTTTTCGTGCATGACCCCTTTACTCCAAATGTGAGTTTGATTATCAATTTATCGTCAGCCTAAATCCATCAACGAAACATGTCAGCGATCCAAAATGAACATCATAATATGCCAGTCATAAGTTACATATGTAATAATAAAAATACTCAAACCATAAACAATCCACTCCCTAACTCAATCTAGAGTCCAAGGAGGTCCATCGATGCCATTTGCATCCTAAATTAGTCCAGAGTCCTGCACACTCAATAGAAACTAGTCAATAACACCCGTCGATACAAATATGATCAAATAACATATCATCATATCCACAACATCATCATAATCCATAAGGGAAATAGTCAATCATATAATAAACCGGATCACTTGCATGGAAGTGTCCCCAAAGAATTGTTGGAAATGTGTAACAGTTAGCATATGCTTGTCATTGATGGCAAGTACAACAGTGAAGATGACAGGCAAACAGAAGACAAAGGAAATTAAGCTCAGGAGGAATAGCAGTCTTATATGCGCAAGAAGCATAGGAAAG
>ML782208.1:347102-357187 GCA_009831015.1 Picea engelmannii
TGTTTCTCATATGTGTGACTGATGCTGAATTTGCCATGGTTTATTTCCTTGCATTATTGTGATTATCATTTAGTGTCTCAGCAAAGAGTTTAAAAGAAGCATAAATTGTTTAAGCACGGTAACAACTGATTCACCCCCCCCCCCTCTCAGTTGTCCAACAAGAATAAGTCCAATCAAGTGTGCACAAGAGTATGATGTTACATAATGAAGGTATTCCAATCATGTGTTTTTACCCCACCAAATTCACCTTTCTTCGTTAAGATATTATTTATGTTTGAAGAAAATCTTGTGGGAAATTTAATTCTTTCAATGACCTGTCTTACATCATTGATTTTTTTCTCTGTTAATAACCATGGAAGGTTATTTAGGTCTCCATCACTATTTGACCAGATCACACTTTTCATTGCATGATTGGGTTTCTGAATGTCAGTACAAATTTTGACAATTTTTTCTTTATCCCTGCTACCATCTATGATTCTCCATAAATTTTCTGTCACATTCTTCCCAATATGCATTGTCTCAAACAAAATCTCCTCATAGTAGGGAAACCTCATGAATTGAGTGGGATAACATTTCATTCCTCATGGAATCCCATTATTAATACCTTCACGATTGCAGCCTTAAGTTGAAGCATAAAAGAAATCACAACAATAATTATCAAATATGGTAAAATAAATTCAATAATTAAAATAAAAATTCAAAACAATATTACACATATGATACATAAATAAATTGTGTACCTTTATGATTTATGTTATATTTCAACCTCCATCGGTGAGGTGTTATTCTTCATGGTTTTAATCCAGTCTCTTCTTTCCAATTGAAAATATGTTTTTTAGTAGTACGATACCTATGGTTCTTAGGGAGGAAGTTCCTATACCCATCAAAAACCATATTTCCTAAACTTTTTGAATCAGGATACTTCATCTTAGGACCACAAACTAGACATGGAAACTTACCCGTCATTTAAATACCTGCAACATATGGATTAATGTTAATTATACGATGAGATTTTTAAAAAAACATGCATGTTATATTTAAATAATTATATCATATTAAAGTGAAACATAATGTTACATACCACAAAAATGTGTTAGTCCCAGGGCATCATGAATTGTCCATACAAGTATTCCACAAAATTGAAATTTCTTCTCCTCGATTGGATTACATATGTCACACACAGTGATTCCTCTCGATAACTTTAGTAGCTCATCGATAAGAGGCTCGAGATATAAATTCATATATTTAACTTTGTACTTACCTAATTGTTTGACATTACACATAATTAATACCATGATATGTATATTATATAAGTAAATAAATAAATAAAAAATATTCTACAAAAAAATAAACAAGCAAAAATGTTACATTCGAAAAATTAATGTAAACAAATACTTGGAACAATCATTTTCAATAGTATGTGCTCCCTCTTTATTGACATCCAAGGAGGAATGTTATTGTTGATAAAAAAATAGGCCACACTGAGTAAATAGACCTAATCTCTCTGAATGGATTATCACCAACTGCCAATGAAATCCTAACATTATGAGGTTCATCTTTAAATTATGCCCATTTTTCCTCAATTTCCCTAAATGAATAACCATCTACAGGAATTTGAACAACACCATCTCCGATTCTCTTTCGTGCATGGTAATCCATAAAATTTGCTATGCTTTCGCACCGAAACAATTGTTTCAAACGTGTAATTATGGGAATATGATGAAGAACCTTTCGAGGCACCCTTTTTGTTACTTGATCGGTTCGATATCTACTATCGATGCATGTTGTCCATAATATATAATATGAAAATTAGGACATGCATCTATACTTTGATACTCCATTCCAATGTCTTTCATAATGGCATGTAAATCTCTATATGTGTGAGATAAAATATTTGATGATGGTAAGATAAATTCACCTAACAATATACAACTAAAAAATAACTAGTTAATATAAATAATATTAATCATAAATATTGCATTCTTGTTTTACACATTAATTAACATTAAAAAAAAAAGAGAAAAAAATAAACCTTTATGTATATGTGATGAAACATATTACATACCTTAGGATCTGTGTCATACAAGTGTTCGACAAATCATTTATAACCTTTAAGTTCACCAGTAACAATGTAGTGGAGAGAATATTTTCTCTTGAGCCTTTATAAAGTCGTTATTTGTCTTTTCTATCAGAGGTTCATCATAAATACCATCATTGTCCCCATCCTCATCTGAATGAGTGAACAAGTTTTGGATCATTTGATGTGTACCATTATCTTGAACTATGTTATTATTTTCATTTTCTTCCATGAGATCATTAACTTTATCTTCATTATTCGCTTCATGTTCCTCATCTTGTACAACATCATTTCTACTACTACTTGGTGCATTATGCATAAAGTTAGGGGGAAATTTTAACTTTATAATTACAAAAAATCATGCAAAATTAGTGTGTATAACAAATATTAAAACAATATAAAATTTTATAAATACAATCAATATAAAGACAGATAATGAATATATAGCTAATTACCATGGGACGATATTCATTCAATCCCCCGTCAATGTGCCCATATTTCCTACAATGTATTTTAAAATTATTATCGAACGTGCAATACAACATCTTTTGCAATCGAAATAACATTTACCATCACCCTTTTCACCCTCTTTACTTTTTTTCCCACCTATAATATTTTATGACATTCTTACCCACAAAAAAATAGTGATGATTATCTTATAAAATTGATTGGTGTAATAGAATATCTATTATATTTTTCTAATGCAATTGACGTATGAAAATAAATATGCTTTTCGCTTGACAAGAACACCTTATACCTTTTATGAACCGTTGTCGTTATAGAAAAAAATTTCGCAACATCTCTAAAATGAAACATATTTATTATTTTAGCCCATTGAAATTCCGATGACAGTTGATCAAGTCAATGTTGACTTAGTCAAATAGTGGATGATTGTTTGAAGAGAGAAATGACTAGCCCTACTATCGCCGGTAGTGAGACGAATCTAAAGATATCGTCAGTATTGATACAAACATAGAGATATCATATATATTGAGATGAATCTAGGGTTAACATCGGTGTTGAGACTAATCTATAGGTTTTTGTCTCAAGTTCAACGAATGTGGGTAGGATTGAAAAAAAATTGAAAAATTGAAATAGTTATCTTGTATTTTTCAACAGTATGGCCAATTTTGTTCGTATCATCGGAATTTTTTCAATATGTAGTAGTGCATAAACACCTAAATGAGATTCAATCTATTCAATTCTTGTGGTAGTTGTCACATCTTCAGGCTCATGACAAAATTCTTTATAATTATCCATAGTTTCCTCCTCCACTTCTTGCTATGGAAAAGATAGAATAGGACAATGAGAACTTGAAATAACCATCATTCTGACCCGAATTGTCTCATTATCAATGGAAAATACTTCATCCATGTTATCTACAGAAAAATATGAACTGAAATTTACTACACAAGAGGTTTCTTTATCATCACTAAGAAAAAAAGGGGGAGTGGAATGGTGGGAGGATACATATGCTTCTTATGAAAATGCATGTCCTCTTTGATTTATATCCTCCAGAGTGAAGAAAGGTCCAAATGTATTTTGTTCAAAGAAATCATTAGTATCCTCAACATATTCATGTCAATCGAAATCAACATGTAAAGTAACATTAAGGCATGACTTAGATTATTTATCCACTAGCTAATCTTTTTTATTAGAAATATAAATCAAAAGTAGAAGTGAATAATTGATAGAGAGAATATCATCCAAACAAAATCTATAGAGAAGACACATAAATATTAAATAAAAGTCTTCTAAAAAATCATCCTTTTTCTTCCTAAACTCTAGAATTTCTTCACACAATCCATCATAATTATAATTCTCAAAAGCATGCAAAAATTCACACATAAATTGTTTCCATGTGTGAATAGAGGCGGTCAACAAAGTTTCACACTGACTTTTAACTCGAACTACAAAAGTAAAGGTGAGAAATCTACCTATAACACCTTCATGAGTAATATTATAAGGGAAACAAACATTCCATAACTAAATAATGTGTTTAGATGCAAATGTTTCACCCTCCCCTTCAAATTTAATTTTCGACAAGAGATTAATTAACTTTATAGGAGGGTTATGAGGTAGAGAACTAGAAATACATCTCCATAAATACATTTTAGAAGGATCCAATAATAAATAGAAAGAATTATCAATAATGAATCCATAGGATCATATTTTCACCTGGCCCTCCTTCTAGCGTCATTTCTATTTGACGAGTCCAAATGGTTTGTCAAGCAGGTAAGGGAAAATGTCCGATGGAAGGTCCCAATTAGAATCACTCTCATTTGGGATGGAAAATTTCAACCAGTATATGGATCTGGTTGCCACTAAGAATTAAAAGAAAAATGGGAAGCAAAAAAATTATCCCCCAGATAATTTTTACTAATATAAATCTAATATACTTAAAAAAAATGTGAACTATCTAGTCTGAATGTCCCCATTTCAGGACATTATAACTTTACATAGTGTTATGCCTACCAGAGTAGCCAGATAGGGGTGACAGAGAGTTTAGGAGATATTGAGGGGTTTTATTGGGCCCGACTTGCATCGTTCATCATTAGGATCCATTCCCCACAACTTGGTTTTGATTTCGTTGCATTCTGACGATTTCTGTAATTTTGAGTTATTATGGGTCATATCTTAATTAATTTCACTAAGAAGGTCATAATGGGCATATTACTTGGAGAAACCTCTTAGTGTAATAGCTCATTGGAATCAGTAAGAATATAACTATAGGATAAGATGATGAGAAGTGACTTTCAGTGGTCGGAGAAGCCATAAGGATGGATAAATCTCTTTTTAGAGGTAAAATGATTAATTAATTAAGTGATTTAATCACAAAATAATAAAATAAATTAAAAGTCACTTGGATGGAAAAGGTCAAAAACGAATTGGGGTTTCAATAGTGAATTAGGGTTTTGGAAATCTATAAGAGAAGAGTCAGCGACCTAATTTATTATTATGCAGATTATGATTTGCCATTGAGGAGAGAGGCACATCTTAGGAGAGATAGTTCAGTGGATTCCAGGAGGAAGACACAAGTTGGTTGATTTTGGTGTTGAGAGATACACCCTAGTCACTGGGAAGATCATTTAGGTCTTCCATAATTCTTCAACAATAGTTTCATAGTGTTCAGCAGCAAGGGCGCTTTCATCCAGCGTGAGGGCGCAACTTCTGAGAGGGTTTTTAGTTGACTTATCCCATCCAGGGATAATTCTGAGATTTCCCTCCAACCCATTTGAGAGGAGGGAAAGGCACATATTTTGCTTGGTTCCTCATTAAATTCCGATGGAGGAATCAATTGGGACGCATTTTCTAGACTTGGACGTGCGACACTTTTGACGGGCACATTTGGGGTTCCAGAGAGAGCATCAGACCAGATTCAGGGAAACCCTTCCGACCCATTTCCCAATAGAACAAGGAGGTCGTTTTTAGACATATATTGTCTGATTCCGATGGTGGAATCACTAGGATGCATTTTTCCAGAAGAAGAGGGGCGCATTCCCCCAGGGGTATCCTTCCGAGGTCCAGATTCATCAGTAGAGGGGTCCAATAGATACCAGTACCAAGGAATAGAGTAGGGCACATCATTTGGGACATTTTCCAGGCCATTCCGAGAAGTATAGCTCCCAGGGCGAACTTTCTATACTTCTAGCAGTTACCGTCAGAGCTGCCATAGTGCCAGCGCATCCATTGATTCCGCAGTGCTCCCATATTCTGGGTATTATATTTCAGTTTCTTATTTGTATTCCGGATAAGATCCTTTTGTCTTTTGATCTAGCCGAGTGTTGTTATTTTATTCAGCCGCAGTTGCTTATTTGTATTCCGTCTAAGATCCTTTGTCTGTTGATCTAGTAGAGTATTGCCAGTTTATTCAGCCGCATTTGGCCATTTTGTAATCCACAGAGATATCATAATACAAAATTTCCAGTCCTTTGTCATGTTTATTATTTGTATGATCATTTATATGCTGTAAACCTTTGATCCTACACACACATTAGCAACGTTTCCTAGACTAGCCAAGTCAGGAACATTACATAGTCTAACTATTTCTAACCTATCCTACACGTGTAATTCTAAAATATAGAAACAATGTGAAATGGTATTGTTGAATTCATAAATATTTCATGTTAATCATTAATATATTAAAAAAATAAAGCTAGAGATTGAATAAAAAATAGTTGCAGATTAGACCTGTAACATTATCTCTATGTCTATTATCAACCACAAATGTCAAAAAACTCAAAAAATATGTACATAAATAGTTCATATGAGATATCATTCAAGAAACTATAAAATTAAATTACACATGTAGAATAGTCCCAAATGCAAATGAACACCATCCATGGTCACCAAAATTTCCTTATTCTCTTTATTCTATGGGATAATAGTATCATCAATGTTACAATGGGAAAAAGTCCTTCTTACTTTCTTCAATGGTCTTTCTTTTATAAAACAAGGAAGACCTTTCACACTCTTTCACTTCCAACATTTACATCTCTTTAACTTATTTATTTTGTCTTATTATCTAATTCAAATTTCCCATACATTTTCCTTAATGAATATATGGAAATTATGAACAAAATTTATTAAGACTCTTAAGTTATCGAATTCTCCTTGTAGGAAGTTTGTGAGTCACTGTTATTGAAATATCTTCGACTTTGCTAAGTTGCATCCTCTTCTTTCCTCTAATTTTATGATATTTTCATCGATCAATCTGGTGAAAATGATTTTTCCATCATCTTCCTTACTACTCCATTTTAAAAATGACCCCTCTCATGCCTAATTTGGTCTTCTAGAACTCGAGATATGGCTTGCTGAGAAATTCACAATTCTTCTTTTATTCAAATGTGTGACTCTCCTTTTCTTGATTTTCTTGGGCATTTATGTTGCTAATATGGCTCAAATTCTTACTCAAAACATTTCTTCTCCTTGTTATATTTGTAATGATCCCTCTCTTTGCTGATTTGGCCTCTTGAAACATAAGTTATGGTTGTCTGAAGTTGACACTCAATAGTCATTTATTTGAACACATGATTAATCCAAGCCATTGATATCATAAGACATAAATACTTATCCCACATTCATGGTGGGGCTTGAATCCGAGGGGTTTATATTGTTTTCCCAACCCTTACTATTTTGTTTGTGGAGTTAGGTTAGGAATGGAACCCTGATGGCCCTCGTTAGGATACAATTATTTTGGGAAAGTCAAGTCATGGTGAGCAGATCTGATGTAGATAAACCAAAAATGATAACTTGAGAAATATGATTGTAAATTCTCTCGGTAACTGATGGTAAAATATCAGGACGACTCAAGTATGTGGTCCCTGAACATAAAATATAATAAAATAATGTAATGTTGTCTGAGGTGTTCAATAAGATGGAGTGTTTGGGATGAATGATGAGCATGACTTAAGGTGAAACCCGATGGGTGAAAAATCGATAGGTGAAGTCCAAAAAGATTCGGGGGGAAAATAAATTAATAAATAAATAAAAATAAACAAACAAAAATTAATTAATTAATTAAGAAAATGAATATCTATCTATCTATCTATCTATCTATCTATCTATCTATCTATCTATCTATATATATATATATAAAATAAAAGAAAAGAAATAAAAATATCTAAATAAAATGAAAATATAAAAATATGGATAAAAATAAAAAATAAAAAATAAAAATAAATGAACTTGAAATAATAATAAAATTATCTCAGAATGCTCATAAAATACAATCCTAGGGACTTTTTTTTTTGGGGGGGGGGGATGCACGTTAGGTAAATTCAATCCTCAGTGTAAAAATTAATTCCCCCCCCCCTTAATTATTGGAATGAATGAAAAATTTAAAACCATGTGTAGATTTGGGAAAACCATGGGTAAAACATAATATAAATAAATAAATAAGAAATAAAATAATAAAATTTGAAAATAAAAACAAAAATAATAAAAGTGTACAAATCATATATACAAATTAAATATTAGATAAGATTAGGGAAAATTATGCTTGTTTCTGTACAGATCAATGTTCCATTACTTGTCAGGGTTGCACACCTAGGTCAGGTTTTCACACCTAGAGATCAAAATATGAATTAAAACATATCATGCAAATTGCAAATACCAAGATGTTGAGTCAGGTAGACATGCCATACCAAGATTGAGATCATGTGAATTTAGATAAGAAAAATTGTGAGTAGGCAATGGGTAAATAGATGGCATGCCACATGACATGTTAAATCCTTGCCAATTCCACAAAGGGTGACCCATAGGATGAAAGGCATATTGACGCTATCTTGACACGTGGGATATGTCAATCCGATCAAGTACGATCAACTTCAAAATTTGATGGTAGAGAAGAATAAGAAACCAAAAAAGTGAAGTAATTTGATAGCCTCATGACCCGATGGAGATCATCTGATTGGCTCATTGAATAGGGTTATGGGAAATTTAATTCAATTGGCTTGTGGAAAGGATAATCTAAATTGCACACTCTGATGGAGACCATTTTCAAAGATAAATCTAATAGGTGCATCAGGTTTAGGGTTTCGGTAACCAAGATGATCAAAAGGTAGTCTAAATCCTTGAACAAGAGATTCCAAAAAGGTGGATTCGATAACTTTGGTATCTTTGGATCTTAGGGACAACTGTGAACAAATGGTAAAAAATCTCCCGATGAAGAAGAGCCTGATAAGGTAAGTCCACTGAGGTATGTGGGGAGTGGAAAAAGGTAGCTAGGATTCTAGTTGGCAGTGACTTGGACACACCCGAAATCTTGGGTCTTAGGAAATATAGAGAGAAGGAAAATCTAAATGAAGGTGATTTACTCCCAACCATTGATTAAACACAATAATCCATATGAGCCATTGATTTGAGGAAAATATCTGAGCCAATAATCCATTAGTTTACCAATCGACTTCCTAGTTGACCTCCAGTGGGTCTTTATTCGACTACCACTCGACCTCCTATTAGATGTATAAGCTCTAATGCCTCCTTCCTTATCCTATTATGTCATATTTGTAAATCCTTCAATCTTATCCCAAGTTATTCTTATGCGGGGATGTTAGGATATTTAGACACTTAAGAGTTAGTTAGGATAAACTTGGTCTAATGTGTCATTTGGTAAAATTGTATTTCTTAGTGTGTTTATTTAGTATGAATTAGTATGAATTTTTAGTTAGGAAATCAATGGTCACGATATGTTTCCAACATAGAGTGATCTGATGATTCATATTCTCCTTGATATTCATGGCTGCATTGATCCATGTCTTAACAACTGATTGGTCTATGATCTATATTTAAAGAGAATGGATGTTCATTTGTCGATGATTGATTGTGAGAAACTCTCTTGTAAATATCTTTGTAATACTTTTCTTTTGAATTAATAAATTGTTGATTAAGATTGGTTGTCATTGATTTCAACCCTTGAAGAAAGCCCCATAGCACAAAGGTTTGGGTAATGGACCCAAGATTATTTGATGTAAATATGACTCATTATTGTTTTTTCATGGTTGATAAGAAGTAAATATGGATGAATTCCAAAGTGGTCCCCTTATGGTGAAAACCCTCATGGGAAGAGGCTTTGCGGAGTAAGAGAACTCATTCTTAATTGTGGAATAATGATATGAAGGACAATGAATTTGTTAGGGAAACTATCCTAGATAGATATTGCTTGTCATGCCATTTCCGGTGGTATGTAGAACGTCACATAACTCCTCACGGTTAGAGAGTTATGACCATGTGAAGTTGGAGAACCTAGGTTTGGGTAATGGACCCAAGTTTGTTTGATGGATAACGGTATGATTTTTTCTATATTTGAAGGTAATATTATTCTAGATGGATAGTACATGTCATTCCATTTCTGGTGGTACGTGAAATGTCACATAACTCCTCACGGTTTGAGAGTTATGGCCTTACGAAGTTGGAGGACCCTCATATGTCATCTAGAAGCCCCAAAAGGTCAAAGTAGTCAAAGTGGTTTAAGAGATTTAAAAAGGTAAATAATAAAGTGAAGTGA
>ML782208.1:363452-381427 GCA_009831015.1 Picea engelmannii
TCTCTCATTTTAATCACACTTGAGAATATTGAATATATATAGGTGTCGGAGGTAACCAAGGATATATAATCCTAATTTATGAGGGGAGGTGAAGAAAAGAAGGCCGAAATGCAAGGAAGGATAAATTCTTTTGATGGTGCTTTCTAAGGTATGTTATTTACAGGTCATCTCACCATTTTCACTATAATTTTTTTTATATAATGATTCAGACCTGAAAATTTCTATTCCATTGATAAAACATACCCAAGTATCTGTGGTAAAAAATTCATCTTGTGGGTCATTGTATTTTGGGAGTTACACTATGTGGAAAATAGGGTTTGTGGCTAGTCTTGAAACTAGTCAACAACATGTGTTTCAGGTAAAAACATCATAACTTATTTATAAAAGATCCAAATTCAGTGAGACAAAATGAGTTGGTTAGGGTACAGTATTTAGTATTCTTTGTAATAGTTTCAAATCAATTCAATGAATATTTCGTGCGGGGAACGCTCTAAAAGGGCGCTCTCTAGAATAAGCCAGAATTCAACAAGGTATGCCATTTTTGCTATAACTCCTTTTTTGTGAGGTTCAAAGTAGTGACACCTGGAGGAATTGCATAAAACACACTGAATAACATTTTTTTTCAGTTTCATATCTTTATACATTACAGGTTCAAAGTTATGATTACTTCAATTTAGGGTTGTTGACTAATCCAAAACTAGGCATGTGAGACTAAAGAAAATTTTGATGAAAATGCTAGTCTCTTTTTGTTAAAGTCAAGGAAGGTTTGTAGGAATGTGATCATATAAACTAGGTCTATTAAAAATCTACAAATCATATTTTTATGATGAACTTGATGAGGGATTTTGGTTGAGGTACATGTTGAGTACTTGGTTGAGACAAGTAGTTGATGAGTTGGCACATACATGAGGTGTATAGTTGATGATGTTGGTACATATTGATGAAGCATAGTTGATGAGTAGTTGACACATGATTGGTACATACTTGGTACATGGTTGGATGCACTTGTTTATGGTACTAGTTGATTACAGGTTGTTTGGTACAGGTTGGTACATGGTTGATGCACTTGTTTATGGTACAGGTTGATTACAGGTTGAGGTACAGGTTGGTGCATGGTTCAGATTTATTGGTACAGGTTTACAACAGTATATCTCACAGTGATAGTGTGACAGTGGTTCCATCATTCTACTTCTACTTCAGGGTGGCAGGACGGGGCAAGGACATGTTGTTGTAGCCACATTCCGGTTGAAGCCAGAGAACATAGGGGGTTGTAGCATCCTTCTGGTTGTAGCCAGAGAATTGAGGAGTTGGAGATTCCCTCAAGTTGTAGCCCGAGAAACTAGGGGGTTGGAGCCTCCTTCTAGTTGTAGCTGGAAAACAAAGGAAGTTGGTGCTTCCAATGAATGTAATTCTTCAAGACATATAAGAAAAACCATTTAGTGGTTTTCTCCCGATTTGGGTTTCCACGTAAAACACTGGTGTACTGTGTATGTGTGTGATTGTTTATTTCTTACTACTCATTATTGGATAATAATTCTACATTGATATAACATTTGAAGAAAAAGGATTATAATTACGATAATTTTGAACATATGGTAAAAAATCTCCTGATGAAGAAGAGCCTAATAAGGTAAGTCCAATGAGGTATATGGGGAGTGGAAAAAGGTAGCTAGGATTCTAGTTGGCGGTGACTTGGACACACCCGAAATCTTGGGTCTTAGGAAATAGAGAGAGAAGAAAAATATAAATGAAGGTGATTTACTCCCAACCATTGGTTAAACACAATAATCCATATGAGCCATTGATTTGAGGAAAATATATGAGCCAATAATCCATTAGTTTACCAATCGACTTCCTAGTTGACCTCCAGTGGGTCTTTAGTCAACTACCACTCGACCTCCTATTATATGTATAAGCTCTAATGCCTCCTTCGTTATTCTATTGTGTCATATTTGTAAATCCTTCAATATTATCCCAAGCTATTCTTATACGGGGATGTTAGGATATTTAGACACTTAAGAGTTAGTTAGGATAAACTTGGTCTAATGTGTCATTTGGTAAAATTGTATTTCTTAGTGTGTTTATTTAGTATGAATTAGTATGCATTTGTAGTTAGGAAATCAATGGTCACGATATGTTCCCGACATAGAGTGACCCAATGATTCATATTCTCCTTGATATTAATGGCTGCATTGATCCATGTCTTAACAACTGATTGGTCCATGATCTATATTTAAAGAGAATGGATGGTCATTTGTCGATGATTGATTGTGAGAAACTCTCTTGTAAATATCTTTGTAATACTTTTCTTTTACATTAATAAATTGCTCCAAGTGGTCATTGGTCGGGGTCATGGATGTTTCCCCGTAGGGGTTTTACCATGTAAAACAATCGATGTGTTGATATATGATCTGTTTGTGTGAGTGATTACTAAAGGTGTTTATCCTCTGTTGGAATACTTGTGTTGTCGAACATGGTATCAGAGATCATTTGAAGACTCACTATTATTGTAGATCGAGTTTGTGAAGCCATGTTACCTCATCTCTGGTTTCTACCATTTCCATACATTTATGGGATGTGAAGACTGTTCCATTGTGTCTAGAGTGCTCATTTCAGTTAGGATTTTTTTTTTGTTTCACTCAAAAAGGATTATGTTTTCCCAAGATACGACCATTTTAGTCATATCCGAAGGTATAAAGACTGAATACACCCTTTGAAATTTTTGCAGAGTTATTATTTTGGTTTTCTGTTTTTTATTTCCAAGTTTCTACTCTTTTGGATATGTGTGTGCTCTTTACCCCGTGCTCTGTGTGATCTCAACAAATAAAAAATAGATCAGAAAGGGTTTTTTTGTCTATGTATGTTTTTTGTCGTGCACTTAGTGAGATCTCTGTAAATCATATATAGAGGGAAATTTGCATTTTTCTGGTAAGCTAACTGAGATCTAACCCTTGTTTCCATCGAGAAGTGAAAATTTGTTCTTGTTTGAAAATATTTTTTTATGAGCACGCTCTCCAAGGCCATTTTCAACAACAACCCAAACCCTCCTTCTAAACAATATAATATGTTTTTCACTAGCTCACTTGGTTGAAAGTTACTTTACTAAGTAAGAGGTCTTGAGTTCAAGTCTCTCTTTTGTTTTTTTTCAAAAAATTCCATGCATCGATTGTAAAGTGCATTTCACTTAAGCTATACAAGTGAACAACAACAACAACAACAACAATAACAAACATCTTTTTAAACAATATAATATTTTTTGCACTAGCTCACTTGGTAAAAAGTTACTTTACTTAGTAAGAGGTCTTGATTTCAAGTCTCTCTTTAGTTTCTTTTTTTTTGAAAAAGTTCATGCATTGATTGTAAAGTGCATTTTACTTAAGTTATAAAAGTGAATCACTATTAAATAATTTTAAATATTTTCTTTTAAGTTAGTTTTTGCATGAAACTTTCATTTATAAGGTAAGTTCATTGTAAAAGTGATTTTCACTTGTTCTATAAAAGTGAGACACTTCATAATTATTTAAAAGTGAGCTTATAGGAACAATTAGGAGGAATGTCACCATGTGGACCAACTTTTGGTGGGTAAACACAATATTTTTCGAACCCACCGGATAGAAAAATTAGATAATGACTTTAAGTCCAAATGATTTTTCTTGCACTGAAGACTATTTATCTAAGTTCAAAACACTTAGAATTTTATGTGAAGAATGTAACATAAAGGTGGAAGAAGAGAAATCCATATATATTATTCTTTCTAAGCTTGGTAGTGCATATTCAGTGTTTGTATGTACCTTCTATGCCAACAGAGAAGCTCTAGGGACTTCTTATAAAAATCCCTCTCTTGAGTCCTTTTGTGATGATATAATAAGAGAGAAATATAAGCTTGTGAAACTTGGAGTGGTCAGCACTAAAAGTACCTCCAACAAAGCCTTAGTGGCCTAGTAGAAAGATAAATACAAAAATCCCAAGAAGCAACATACTCATCACAACAACAAGAAAAACAAGGGTCCCAAACCCACTTAGCCATCCTCCGCTCCTAACGGCGACAAAGGAGATAATATAAAAATAAGAAGACTAAAAAAAAATGCAACTTTTGTGGGGAATATGGTCATGATGAGTCCAAATGTTTCAAGAAGATGGCATCTTTAAAAGAAACGATGAAGAATCAAAACATCAATATTGATTCTACTACTTCTTCTTCTTCTCACGGACATGCACTTTCTACTTCTAGTTTCTCCTTCAATGCAACTTATACTTCTTCTTATGATGAGTGGCTTATTGATTCTAGATCATCTTATCATATGGTTAATGATAAAGCCATATTTTGTTCTCTAAATGAATGTAACACCGATAAAACATTTGTTGGTGATGATAGATATCTTGTTGTTATAGGATTTGGAATGGTTTAGGTAGATAATGGTCATTTCAATGATGTATTATGTGTTCCAATTCTTTATTGTAACCTTCTATCAATATCTCAAATCACTTATTCAGGTGAAGGTAAAACTGTAGAGTTTTCACCTCACTTCGTTGTAATCGAGGATCTAAAATATCCTCAACATGTTCTTGCAACTAGAATCATTGATGATATTACCAGGTTGTACAAGTTTGACAACTTTGGGTCATCATATTTTCCATCAGTTTTTAATGCTCATAGCGATGACTTGAGCATTCTTTGGAATGAGCGATTTGGTCATATAAACTATCACTCATTGCAACAACTATGTAATAAACATATGGTGACTTGTCTTCCTCTTGTTTCATGCAGAGATGGTGTTTTTGTCGGTTGTGTTCTCGACAAACATCATCAGGACAATTTTGAAAAATGTTCCTCTTAACACACCTTGGCCCCTTTGCAGCTTGTTCATAGTGACTTTTGTGGTCCATTTTCTTCTCCTTCTTTTACTGGGTGCAAGTATTTGTTGAATTTTATTAATGATTTTTTAGATGCACTTGGGTTTACTTCTCAAAAATTAAGAGTGATTTTTTTGACAAGTTCTTGACCTACAAATCCCTTGTAGAAAATCAATCTAGACATCAAATTCAAATATTAAGAACAGATAATGGAGAAGAATATGTGAACAATCAATTTACAAGTTAATGCATTGCATAAGGAATCCAAATGCAACACACAGTTCCATATAAACCACAAAAAAATGGTGTTGCTGAAAGAAAGAACCACACTTTAAAATAAATGGCTAATTATATGATCCAATCTAAGGGATTAAGTCTAAAGTATTGGGTGGAAGCCATTAACTTTGAAAATTACATAGTAAATCAAACTCCCACAAAGGATCTTAAAAATATAACACCGGAATAAGCATGGAATAAATATAAGCCAGATGGAAGTCACTCCTGTGTATTTGAAAGTGTAGCATGGGCTCACATTCCTGAGGAGAAAAGGAAAGCATTGCAGCCTAAAAGTGAGAATAGTATATTTGTTGGTTATTCTAAAGATGTAAAAGGTTACACACTTCTTCAACCACATTGTAATGAAATTATTATTATAAGAGATGTTAAATTTGATGAAAATCTCTTGGCCTGCAAGCCTAATTCAAAATTTGTTCCTTCTTCGACCTACAAGCCATCTTCAACATTTGTGCCATATATTGTTCCTACTCTGGTTTCTTCTTCTTTAGATGATGACAATGATGTTGAAAATACACCTCCTCCTTCTCACCTTCCTCCAGATGAGTCCATTGAACATGAACCTGAACCAACACCATTGCTTCCTATATGGGTCCGTTCAACACGATAAACATGTAGTGATCTTGTCGGTGATCCTTCAGATCAACTTCAGACACGTTCACATTTCTAAAGAGAATCTTTTATTTTGGATCAAGTTTCAAATAATCATGATCTAGAGACATTTGTAGAAGCTTCAATTCATCCAAACTGGGATACAAAAATGAACTAAGAGTAGCGTTCTTTAATTACGAATGATACTTGGGATCTTGTACCTCTTTTGAAAGGAATAAAACTTGTTAGATGTAAATGGGTCTACAAAACTAAGCATGCATCAAATGGAAGTGTTGAAAGACACACAACTCGACTAATTTCCAAAGGATTTTCCCAAGTTGAAGGAATTGACTATAATGAAATTTTTCCCCCTGTAGCCAAAATGAATTCCATCTGCTTTTGTCTTTCCCTTTCTTCCTCACATAAATGGAAGGTCCATTATATGGATATCGAATTTTCCTTCCTGCGTAGGGATTTTCAAGAAGAAATATACATGAAAAACCTCCTTCCTATGTCCAGAATGACTCTAGCCTTGTTTTTCACCTTAAGAAATCTCTTTATGGTCCTAAGAAAGATCCCTAAACTTGGAATTCCAAAATGGACAATTTTATTCTTGACGCTAACTTTTATGGATGCCATTTTGATTGTAATGTCTATACCAAGAAAGTAGGAATCCATCTCATAATCGTTTTTCTTATGATTCAATGACCTTATCCTCACTGGTAGTGACACAAAACTTTCAAACCATGTGAAAACCAACCTTAAGAAGAAATTTTAAATGAGAGACTTAGGATTTTTGCACTATTTTCTTGGCTTCCAAGTTTTTCAAACCAAGAAAGGAATTTATCTTTCCTAGTCTAAGTATCCTTTGAATTTATTCACCTTTTTCACATGGAACATTATAAACCAACCCCTTCTCCCTTCCAGTCTAGATTCAAAATTGTTGTCAACTATACTTATCTCAAAGTTGATGCCACCTTGTATTGTCATTTAGTTGGTATCCTCTTAGACTTGAATCATACCCATCCTAATATTTACTTTACTATTGGTCTTGTTTCCTGGTATATACAAACACCCCATGAAATCCATTGGAAATCAGCTAAAATAATACTTTGGTATGTCTGGGGTACAGTTCATTTTGGGATACATTACAATTGAGGGGGGACTCCTTTATTGGTTGGTTTTACTGATTCAGATTGGGAAGGTGACCCTGATGATCAAAATTATACTGCAGATTATGTTTTCAAACTTGGTTTAGGACCTGTCATTTGGGCCTATAAGAAACAACAGGATATTACTCTTTCTTCAACAGAAGAAGAGTACCAAGAAACAGTTAATGTAAGTCGGGAAGCCTTATGGATTCAAAATATCCTTTCATATTTTGTATTCTAGCAACAACATCTGACCAGCCTTTGATGCGATAATGAGAGTGCCATCAAGCTCGCCAAAGATTCAGTTCAACATCAGTGAAACAAACATATCTATCTACACATGCATTTCATTAGAAATCTCATTCATGTTAGAGTTATTGAAGTTCTCTTCTGTCCTATAGAAGATCAAGTTGGAGACATTTTCACAAAATCTCTTAGAGAATTAAAGTTTTCCAAACTTCGATCTATGTTAGGATTTCATGAAGTTTTCATTAAGGAGGGATAGGCTCTAATGCCTCCTTCCTTATCCTATTGTGTCATATTTGTAAGTCCTTCAATCATGTCTTGAGTTGTTATTAAGGTGGGATGTTAGGATATTTAGACACTTATGAGTTAGTTAAGATCAACTTGGTTTAATGTGTCATTAGCTAAAAGTGTGTTTCTTTAGTATGCGTTAATATGCATTTGTATTTAGGAAATCACACAGTCACGATATGTTCCCAACATATAATGATTTGACAATGTATATTCTCCTTGATCTTAATAGCTACATTGATATATGGCTTAACACCTGATTGGTCCATGACCTCTATTTAAATATCATGGAGGACCATTTGTTGGTGATCGATTATGAGAAAATATCTTGTAAATCTCTATGTAATCTTTTTCTTTTGCATTAATAAATTTCTCCAAGTGGCCACGTTGGTTGGGGGCGTGGATGTTTCCCCATAGGGGTTTTACCACATCAAAACATCAGTGTGTTGATATTTTATTTGGTTTTGTGAGTGGTTATTGAAGGTGTTCATCCTTTGTTGGAATACATGTGTTGTCAAACAAGTTGACCTTTCTATTTCCCGTTGATCACTTCAACTTATTGGTCAATCACTGTTACCTCGAATTAATCATCAACTTGACTTGGCCCGTTGATCGACTCATCACCTAGTCGATCGACCTCAACTATACATTTAGATTATTACTCTTTCACTACAAATAATATAACAACCCAACAAATGATCATGTTATAAGTTTAAAAAAATATTGAGTCTTCCCCAATAGGAGAAGTGTGAAACTCTTAAAGGACCTTCTATTCGAGTTGATAATTCTTATATAAATATAGGATATCATTGGAATAGAATGAATCATTCTTCCACACAAATTTAGCCAATGCACTAGGGTCCTATTATAGTTTTTGAGTGATTTGGCATGTATTATAGTCCCATTTCCATTCCATCATTTCTTCTTTCACCTAGTTAGCCTATAAAATGGAAATAGAATAATGTAAGGCCTCAATGTCCTTTATCTTCCTTGAAAGTGCATTTTACACCACACTTTCTTTCCATTTTTTAATTCAAATTCATAAAATAGCATATTTGTGATCCATTTTTATCATTTTTGTAAAGATATTTATTGTTGTAAGAATTACTTTAGACTATCATGATCTATTTTCACCTTGAAGTGTCTTACTTTTAGCCAAGGTAACTATTGCTTAACTACATGCATAATAGCAAGAGTTTCCTTCTCATAAATGGGTTTAAATAGATTATTTCATTTAACTTGATGGATTTAAAAGTTAAGATGCCTTATTTCTTGCATTACAATTGCATCAATGTCACGCCCCAAGGAATGTCACTTGGCAATAAAGGTTTTCATGAAGTTGGGTGTGGCCAAGATCGGAGATCTACACATTCCCACCTTAATATTCCACATTTCCATACATTTCCACATTTTCTTCTTCTTAATATCCATAGTCCTTTGTTAGTACTTCCTCATTCAATTCTTTATCAAAGTAGGGTATTCTTTTATCAAAGTAGGGTATATAGAAACATATTGACATGATACCAACTCTAAGGATTGTTTATGGTTTGTTTGATTCTTGGTCTTGGCAACATCTATGCAACTCTAAGGATTGTTTATGGTTTGCTTGATTCTTGGTCTTGGTAACATCTATGAAATTATTTGATGGATTCTTGTTGATATGTTTCATCCATTATACATATGTAGCATCCTCATTAATCAACTTTATTTATTGACCACAATATCACCCTCCATTCAATATATATATATATATATATATATATATATTTTATGGCCTATGTGATGTTTACTTCTTTCATGAAGCAATTTGTCTAGATTTTAATGTGTTGAGGCGTCAATAAGCCCCAAGTCCAAAGACTTGGGACCCCCTTTTTCTTTTTGATTTTAGAATTATATTTACACTTTATTATGGGGCTTGGTTGATAATTTTTAAATACACCCTCTTTTGGGTCCTTATTTAGGTAGAGATACTTTATATCTAATTGGCCTTTGGTGATGTTTCTTATTTCCATTCAATTCAAGCCTTGGAATCGGAATTTTTACTTTGAAGTATTATGTTTCCTATTATTCATTAGGCCTCTTCGAATTTATAACCAAGATATTTTTTTTAAAGTTTTATGATCAACTTATTGGGTCTCTTTTAAACTTTTGAACATGTTATCTTTTGAAAGGTTCATAGAGTTCATCGAGTGACTTTTGAAGAAGTATATTTTCTTCTTTTGAATATTCTCAACAATTCATTGGGTACTTGTGAATTTTTACCTTTTGAAGTCTCTTAATGGCATATTAGGCACCACTTTTTGGAAGTTTATATTTTGAATGTTTCCAATGGTCCATTGAGTTTAATTTCAAAGATCTTGTTTCAAAAATCCCCAATGGTCTATAATATATTTTGATTGGCCTTGGAAATTCACCAATCACTTCCTAAAGTTATATCATTTGAAATTATTTACCTCCTTGACATTTCAATGGGCCTCATGATCATAACTTTCGATCTCTTTAATATTTTGAGATGCCTCAATCGTTCATCGAGATTATTTCAAAGTTTCATCCTATGAATTGTTTTCATTAACTTCCAATTATGCGATTGTTTTCATTAAATAGTTGATCATGGGTGTTTCAAAAATATTATTTTGAAATTCCCCAATTATATATAGGGAGTCCTTCAAATATTTTATTTTAGAAGCATCTAATTTTTCATTAGGGTAAATGTAAACATTCAAATACTGCGTTTTTAAGAAAGGCCAATAATGTATCAGCCCCCTCTCATTTTCCACACTCTCCTTTCAATTGTCCCCATCATTTCATTGGGTTTTTTTTTAACATTATTTTTCAAATGTGACCAATATTTGTTCAAGCCATTTTCAAATTTTTAAAGATGTGCATTCATTTCACAATCTATGAAATCCTTCAAATTTAATGTTGAAGATTTAACTTGATCCTATCAAAATATTTCACCCAATTTCTAATATTTACTCATATTTACTTGTGTTTGAATTAAAGGCTATAGTTATGATCCAATAACCCATTAAAAGGACATACAATGTCTGAATGAGGTATTATTTGATAAAGTTTGTTGGAAACAATAACCCATTAAAAGGATATACAATGTACAATGTCTGGATGAGGTATTATTTGATAAAGTTTGTTGGAAATATGAATTGTTTGAGTGCATTTGGAGTTGTAGATTTATTTAATTAAAGGCTATAGTTATGATCCAATAACCCATTAAAAGGACATACAATGTCTGAATGAGGTATTATTTGATAAAGTTTGTTGGAAACAATAACCCATTAAAAGGATATACAATGTACAATGTCTGGATGAGGTATTATTTGATAAAGTTTGTTGGAAATATGAATTGTTTGAGTGCATTTGGAGTTGTAGATTTATTTAGAGCTTGTTGAATGTTTAAAAAGACAACAATTTTAGACTATGAGACCTCCCTTTACTCAAACCATTGAACCACTAAAATATTCTATTTAGGCTTATGAACACTATTTTTGCTCTTGATAGTTACTTTTTCTATGCTTTGGATCTGTCTTTTGAATTCAAATTAAATGATAGATAGATGGAGAGGATGTCTTAGGCATGTATCCATATAATGAGAGTATCATATCTCTTCTATATTGCATAATTCAGAGTCTACTGTCCCATCACACCAATCCATTTGGGTCAGTTCATATAATGAGAGTATCATATCTCCTCTATATTGCATAATTCAGAGTCTATCGTCCCATCACACCAATCCATTTCGGTCAGTTCAAGTGTATGCAAGCTAGAATGGTTTCCCCATTCTTTAGAAATAGTTTTTTTCCAATATATTTCTAGATTTACTAGTGTTCAAACCTCTACAACCTTTAGTTCACTCCTTTTCACATCAAAGATTGGATTATCTTTTAATTTTTGACACATACGTTCATTAGTGTTAAACTTTGAACTTATTCGACTTGGAAAATAATGTAACTAAAATCCAAGTGTAAACCTATTAATTTTTTTTAACTATATTTGTTATGGTCTTAGGCCAAGCCATAGATTCTCAATGAAAAATCCTCTTCCTTGGGGATTAAAATTGTATTGAATTCAATTGAATTGTCCATTTCAAATAGTATTGTTTGTTTTCTAACCTCATTGATGTAATCTATTGTTAAAAATGAATGACTTGTATAACCTTCCATATGGCAACTAAAAGGTCAAAGACAAAACACAAGAAGGCCAATAAAAAAAGAACATACATGGAAGTTGGATATAAGGAATCCAATAGGCCATTCTATATAGATACCGCTAGTCATGTAGTATTGTAACATTCCCCTCAATGGAGGGAGTCTATTTCAAATGTTTCGGGAGGAAACATGGCCCACCTTACTAGTTGACACAATGGAGGAAGAGGAGAAGGATGCATATGTATATCAAACATTTGAATCTCTCACCTACATAATGTGGTTTTGGGCCTGCTATTTTGATTTGTGTTGAAATGATAAAGTAGATCACCCATTTTATGTGCGAAACCCCTTATTAAGCCATATATATATATATATATATATATATTGTTTGCTAGTTTGTCTGTGACCTACAGGACTAGCTTGTGGATGAGAAACCACGACTCAAGGGCATCTAAGCCATCAAGATAACCCAGGGATCACACCCGGCCTAAGCCCCACCAACCCTTAACATGGCTGGATTTTTTGTCTCTGCAGGTTTCTAACCGGTGAATTTAACATTAAAGAGTGTCCTAACAACACACTCCATCGCCGACTGTCCTACACCTCAGGGACTATTAATCCCTATATATTGAATTATTACATTTATAGTAATTAAAATTGTATGTAGGATAGAACCATTCATGGTACCCTTTCATTATAATGTTACCCTTTGTCTCCTATATATAAACCAAGGAGACCTAGTCTTAGGAGCATATTATCTCATCTCATATTGTATTCTGAATTGGATATATTGTAAAAGGGGGTTCCCCCCTCAAAGTGGACTATATTCATTGACTATTTATCATTTTAAGGCATTGGATCATAACATTTGGTTTCAATATTAAGCAACTGAGAAATCGATCAATCTCAGATACCTTGTCAAATGGAATAACCTACTAGTGGAAGAGGCAACATGAGAACATGAGTTCTTCATGCAGAAACACCCATAGTTAGTCAAGTGTTGAGGACAAAACGTTTTTGAGGGGAGGGTCATGTTAAGACCTAGAAAAATGCCCATTTTATGTGTAAAACCTCTTATAAATCCCTATCTATTGAATTATTACATTTATATTATTATAATTGTATGTTGTCTATAAACCTTCATGGTACCCTTTCGTTATAATTGTATCCTTTGTATCCTACACACACACACACACACACACACACCAAGGAGACCTAGTCTTGGGAGTATCTTTTCTCATCTCATATTGTATTATGAATTGGATATATTGTAAAAGGAGGTTTCCCCCTTGAAGTGGACTGTATTAGTTGACTTTTTATCATTTTAAGGCATTGGATCATAATGGATTTGGTAAGAAGGATTTCATCCTTTCATGTTAACATCTGGGAAACTTACTCCAAGTTTCAAAGAGTCAAAGTGTCAATGACCCCTACATGGGTAGATGATTTTGGTAGGTCAAATAATCACCATAAAGTTATAAGCAAGTGGTGGATTAAAAGAAAAAAATTCAAATATAAAAACATTGGGCTTTAACCCACAACTAATTTATGGAAACCATATATGTATTCTATTGCATTATTGATTTGGTTGTAAGGGGATAAGGATACACCACACTTCATAGAAGTATGGGTGCCACTTTTATACACTATAGTAAAGGTGGGATCATTTTTTAACTAGGTTACCATGTTATCCCACACAATGATGGATGCAATAGTCATGGACATGAATAATACTTTAGGTAATCCTTGTAACATCCCCACTATAATCCCCAGTTTAATTAATTCTTAGTGTAGATGTAATATGTGGCTACGACCAAGTGATGTAATATGTGAATTGTGAATTGTATTTATATGTTTTAATAATAAAATATGATGCCAATTTCTAAGGGGACATGGATAGAGATGGGGGATGAATTAATCCACAAGAGAGGAGAGGTTCTAAGAGAATGGACAAGAGGGGTCCAAGGGGGAACTACCCATGTATATCAATCCAACCCATTTTTCCTAAAATTGCTATTTGTATATGAAACTTATAATTTATGATTGAGTGTTCCCAAATCCAATCATTGAATACATGGAAGAGGGTGGGTGTGAGTGGTCACATCCCAAAGTTATTGGGAACATTGGGGTTGAGTACAATCATATTGGGGAAGAGTGTGAGTCAAGAAGTAATCCAAGGAGAGGAAATTTGAATGGGTAGCTACAACTGTTTTTACACACTCCATTTTTTGGTGCATAAGGAGCAAGTAGAGAGAAAGAAAGAGAGATTGGAGCTGGTGCAATCACAAAAGGTGAATTATAGAGCATGTTGGAGTGTATTTGGAGAAAATTGGAGCTATAGAATGAAGATATAGGTTTCCATACCTAGAGAATGAACTCTTGAGTGAGATGCAATAAAGGAACAAGTGTTTGTTGTTGTTGTTGGTAGTTTTTCCTAGCAATGAATTTCCTTGAGTTCCTAGCTGAGACATTCCTAGCTACCCATGCTAGAGAGACCCTGATAAACGAATGGAACACATGAAGGACTGATATTATTGAAGGGGTACATTCCTTGGGTTGGGCAGGTCAATAGGAAGAGATGTAACATACCCACTACCCAAATCAAATATTTTTCGTTTAGTTCTCAATAATGAGAATCCCCGAAGCTTGTATCAGCGAGATGCCAACCCTGAACAATGGGTCTTTCATTCACCCATACGGCTCTCTACACCTAACCATGGTCTTTCCCTGGTGACAACTTCAGGTTTTCGGGGTTTTTTCCTCTCTAATGTCGAGGGTTCCTATTTCCTCGATTCTCCGATCTCCGACGAGCTCTCTTCCGGCCTTAGCCCCTCCGGGCTATGGCCTGGTCCACATGACCGTGCTCACGAGACCACAGCCTTATACTTTTCTTTTCGTCGGGGTTTCGGGCTTTCTAATGCCAAAATGCATATTCCCTTTGGATCTGCGATCCTCCGATTCCCGACGCACTCCAACTACCACTAGTCCCCTTGGGCTAGTCTTTCAGGTCCATATGACCTCCCTCTATGTGACCATAGCCTTACCTCCTCATCGGGGTTTTGACACTCGTGATGTCCCAACATATTGGTTTACCGATCCCCGATTCTCGATATGCTTCTCTGCCGCCTTAGCCTCCCGAGCTAAGACTTTAGTCCATGTGACCTCTATCTTATAAGACCGCAACCTTGTTCCCCCATCGAGGTTTTGGACTTTCCAATGTCGAAATGCAAACGTCCTCAGGACTTGCGATTCCTCGATTCCCGATGCATCCTTTACGCGCTAGCTCTCCTGGCTAGGATCCTAGCTCACATGACCCCAATCCCCGTGACCGCAGTCTTATCCCTCATTGGGGCTATGGGATTTTCAATGCCAAAATGTATGGGCTCACGGGATTCCCGATCCTTTGAATCCTGTCTTCCTGCTATGATGACAGCTGGCCCCCACAATGGTGCTCCCTACTTCTCTAATATTCTGATAGCTGGCTCCCACTCATCAGGTTTTCGAGCATCGTGAATCCAAAATGCATAAACAAATTTTCATCAGGATTCCCGATATCCCGATGACACAAACGCCAATCAACAGCTTCCTGTCGGGACCTTCCCCGACGATGCCGATTTTTGCCACGCGTCCTTTACGGATGGACGGTCCTGATTCCTCCAGGATTTCGAGACTTGTGATGTCCCCATTCTCACGGCTTCAGGAACTCCGATTTACCGATGTCGAATATCCCGACTCTCTACGGATTTCAAACACCTATCTCCCTAAACGGACGACTCAGATTTTTCCGGCGTTTCGAGACTTGAAGTGTCTCGAGTTTCTTGTCCTTGAGAATCCCGATATACCGATGGTTGGACTCCCGATGGTAACCCTCGGACAGCTTGGGTATGATCCGACGGCTGATGGGTAACTGGACTAAGATCTAACGGTCTAGATCCGTCCTTCCTGCGCACACTCCAGAGACTAATTTATGAGCATCTTAACCCGATCCAACGGCCGACAACATTTCGAAAGGAGATCCAACAACTCAGATTGTCCCACCTCGTGCATTTCTTCCACTACTTCGTGGATGTGGAAAGATCAACAGTCCAAATGTTCTCATGGACCTTGGGGGGACCTACGATCCTGATTTCCCCGCTATTCACAAGGATAGAGGGAAAAGGAGCAAGGGATATAATGCTCCTACTACTTCCGTCGATCTGATGGTCGTGAATGACCATGGGTCTTCCGATAGGATTTCATCCGTCGATTCGTTACTTTTCCCTATGCTGCTACTTCAAAATCTTAATAGGGTCATTCCTCTTCGTACAGGGTTATTAAGACTTGCATGTTCAAGTCCTTTTTCTGGGTTCTTGGTGAACCTTTCTAAGAAGGGATTCTCTGTGAAGAGACCTAATCCAGGGCATTCCTAGAAACAGACAAAGGGAAACAAACTCCCGAAGATGGACTGGAAGTCTGACTTGGTTCGGCTCAAGAACAATCAAATCCATTTGTCGATATAAGTCATGCATGGTTTCCTCTGTTATAAGCATATGTCTATTCATTCTTACCAAACACTGCACAGACATTCTAAAACTGAAATCATTCACAATTTCACAGTTCTATGAGCATATATATACATATATCAGTCTATGAATTTCAATATGCAATATATATAAAACACTTATCAGGAATGGCACTAGAAGTATGGGCAACTGCTGAGAGGGGTGATCATTTCCACCCAACCGTAGGCTCAGAAACTCCCAATGGATTTACCACTAGCCACCCCTGCGCTGAGACCACGATGCTCTGAGACTGCGTCTCTCTGTCTGCTAGTGACCAGGAGCGAAGGTTGCAATCCTTCCTCTCTGCTATCACTCACTCTGCGTAATGCCAGAGTTCCCCTCATGTCTGCCCTCCAATCGCTTCTTCCCCACACCTTATCCTAACGCGAGGTTGTGTGTGGCATGATTACCCTTGAACTGATCAGGCCTGACGGATCTATGGATAGGCAGTTCACCTTCCCATCCCTCATTAAGCCATCAACCTACCAGCCTACAAGGCATTAAATTCATGGCCAGCGAGCCACTTTTGGTTCTCCGGGCCAGTGGAGTCCAAATACGGTATTAATTCTCGGTGGAAGTTAACGCCACCTTTTCAGGTGCCTTCCACCGCCATCGTGATCTCTTTTCTGCACATCCCCTCTCAGCAGTTCTGCAATAAATTCAAAATATCATTCACATTCATTGACCTCTTCCTCAAGGTCCATTTACATAACATATTCACATTTATGAGTTTTCCATAGTCCTTGGCCAGTCCAGTTATATTTACAAGCTGGGGGAAATAGGGTGTTACAATTCCCTCCCCCTTAAAAGGAACATTGTCCTCGATGTTCTTATCTACTAACATGAATTGCATGTACGGAAGTAAACAAAATTGGATATGCCTGTCTTATGGCATCCTCCATTTCCCATGTAGCCTCATCTGGGCCAAAATGTTTCCACTGCACCTTGACCTGTGCAATGGTTCTGTTCCGGAGAAGGGTTTCCTTTCTGTCCAATATGCATTGGGGTTCTGGTAGAAATTCTTCCTCCGGTTCCACCTGGATCACAGACCAGTCAATTATATGATTAGCATCATGTACATATTTCTTCAATAATGAAACATGGAAAACATTATGTGCTTTTACTGTGGGAGGAAGTGCTAGCCGATAGGCTACAAGTCCCACTCTTTCTAGAACCTCAAAGGTTCCACAATACCGAGGTGCCAACTTGGCACAAGCTCCCATTTTCAGGGAACTCCTTTTGGGATTAATTCTGAGATATACATGGTCTCCCATTTTGAACTCTCTCGGAGTTCTCTTTTGATCAGCATAACTTTTCTGTCGGTTCTGAGCGATCTTCAGATTTTGTTTTATCTGAGTCACTTGTTGTTCCATTTCTTTCAACATATCGGGTCCAATAGAAATCTTGTTTACAGGGTTACTCCAGCTGACTGGAGTATTGCATGGCCTACCATAGAGGACCTCAAAGGGACTCATCTTTAAGGATGCTTGGTAGTCGTTGTTGTAGGTGAATTCTACCAATGGCAGGTAGTCTTCCCATTTTTTGGGTTGATGCATTACATGCATCCTTAACATATCTTCTAATATTTGATTTACTCTTTCTGTTTATTCGTCGGTTTGAGGGTGATAGGAGGTGCTAAACAACAATTTAGTCTATAATCCCGCCATTAGTGACTTCCAAAATTTGGAAGTAAATTTTGTGTCTCTGTCAGATATTATTTCCCTTGGCATATCGTGCAGTTGGAATACTCTTTCATGAATATCTGGGCAATATCTATTGCCTTGTAGGTTGATTTGATGGGGATGAAATGAGCAAACTTGCTCAGTTTATCCACCACTACCATAATG
>ML782208.1:382769-397536 GCA_009831015.1 Picea engelmannii
CACTTGCAGCACAAGTCTAAGATGTTCTTCATGTTCTTCTCTATTCTTAGAGTAGATTAAAATGTCATCAATAAAAACTAGTACAAATTTATCTAGAAATTTACTGAGTACATTGTTCATTAAGCTCATGAAAGTGGCAGGGGAATTGGTTAACCCAAATGGCACTACCACAAACTCGTAGTGACCATGCCATGTCCGGAAAGCAGTTTTATGGATGTCTTCACCCTTTATTCGGACTTGATGGTAACCCGACCTCAAGTCAATTTTTGAGAAAATAGACGCACCTCCCAACTGATCGAACAGATCATCAATCCTGGGCAACGGGTACTTGTTCTTTATGGTTACGTTATTGAGTTGTCTGAAATCTATGCACAGTCTAAGGGTGACATCCTTCTTTTTCACAAACAGGACCGGTGCTCCCCATGGGGACACGCTGGGTCGAATATAGCCCTTGTCCATCATTTCTTTCAATTGTGATTTGAGTTCAACTAACTCAGGTGTGCTCATCTGGTAGGGTGACCTAGACACCGACACCGCTCCTGGTGCGAGTTCTATCGAGAAGTCAATGTCTCTTCTCAGAGGTAGACCTGGTACCTCCTTTGGAAACACATCTTTCTATTCTCTCAGGATAGGGTGATCATCAGGGCTTGGTTTTTCACCTTCGGTTGTTTTCAACACCTGTATTGCATATAGGGGACATCCCTTTCGGCAATACTTCCTCATTTGTAGGGCTGATATTTGTCTCACCGAGACCGGTTTTCGGATCGCTTGAAGGGTTATCCTTTTTCCTTCTTCGCTCACACATTCTAAGGTTTTATAGTAACAATCCAATTTGGCTTTATGGGCGGCCAGCCAGTCCATACCAATCAACAGATCGTATGATCCCATAGGTAATACATTAAGGTTTGCTTGGGTGGGGAATTCACCCAACATTAATTGGCAGGCTGGTATGGCCTCTACCACCTTTCTTTTAGTGCTAGTGGCTAACTGTACCAACCATGGTTTAGTTTTCTTCTGTGGCTATAGTTTACACTTATCAAGAGCTCTAGGGGTTATATAACTCAAATTTGAACCAGGGTCAATTAAAACAGACACTAGGTGGCTGAAAATCATACCTTCTATTTCCACCACTGAAGCTTGGTGGTCAGCTTGGTTATTATCCAAGGATGCATAAATTTGTGGTACACTCCTTGCCACATCATTGATTGTGGTCGCTTCCTGAAGGTTATAAAATTTCCGACTGTTTTGTTGTCGGTGTGGACAGTCTCTCCGGAGGTGCTCTCCTCCGCAATCCCAGCATTCCAAAGGTTTCCTCTTTGGGTTATCAGTCTTTATTGGTATAGGTCCAGAAGTTTTATTTCCGTCCACTGAGGGAAAGTTCTGCTGGAGTACACTCCGGGTTGGAAAGTTCATTCTATAGTTCTTCTTGTAGTTTTTTAAATCCTGAGGATTTGCTCCCCTTTTTCTAAAATCTTGAACCATTCTTCTGTTTCCAGTCTCCACGAGACTCTGCCCGATGTCCATATTGTTCATGAAAATATGTTGCCTTTCGTATAGTGTCTTCTAAGGTCTTTGGCTCGTCGAATTCGATTCGATTCCGATATTCTTTGGGTAGCCCACTGATGAAGCGTTGTGCCTTCGCCTTCTCTGCTTTGATGTAGGGTACATATCTCAATAAGTCGAGGAATTTGTTGACATATTCCTCCATAGTAAGTTGTCCCAGTTTAAGTTCATAGAACTCTTTAGCCTTCTCGTCGAAATACATTTCCGACAAATACTTCTTTCGGTAGTACTTCTCAAACCTTTTCCAAGACAGGTCCTCCTCGCGGATCCCTTTCATATTCTTAAGGTCTTCCCACCAGATGGAAGCCTTTCCGTTCAGATTTAAAGTGGCCACTTGGGCCTTCAAGTTCTCTGAAAAATCATGGACTCTGAAATATTTCTTCAGTCCAAGTAGGCAGGCCTTGGCTTCCTCTCCCTTCTTTATCTCACCATCGAAGGAGGGAGGTTTGGCCTTTTTGAATTCCTCAAACTTACGACTCTTGGAAGTCTTTTGCTTCTTCTGTTTCTTTTGAGAATAGGAACTGGTCCTGCTGCTGGAAGAGCCTTCTGAATCGCCAGCTTCCTTCTCAGTGGAATCGTCTGGCACTGGTCCTTTACCTATGGGGTGGACCTTTCTTGACGTGATTCTCTCTGTATGGCCACTGATATGACCATGATTCTACATATAAGGTTCATGCTGCATTTGTCGCTGTAGGTCGGATAAGCTCTGCAACAAAACTGCATTAATTTCGGTTTTCTTTTCTTGTTCTTTAATCATCCTTTCATTGTCGGCCTTGCAGCTTTGCAATTCAACCATGAGACTCCTCACAGTCTCGGCTAGGTCTGGAGGGGTTCCTATTGCTCTTCTTTCGTCAGACTCTTCGTCTTTGTTGTGGGAGCCTTCTCCCACCTCTTGGTGAGTCACCATACTCTGCGTCTGTAGATTCCCGCGGTTGATCGTCCGCTTGAGTGAAAAGACAAACGCTGGTTATTAGTCAAGGGTTAAATACATTTTTATAATTTGCACATAAATTCATAACTCTTTCACATGCACACACAATCGGGTTCTCATTTTCCAAGTTTTTAATCCTGGACCAGAGAGTCAAGTTAGGGGGTTAATCGTCGTAGGAGTGCTTCGAACGGAGTTTATGTGTGACTCGTGCATGAGACCAATCAGGCCGAGTGTTGTAACCATGCTCTGATACCACTTTGTAACATACCCACTACCCAAATCAAAGCTTTTTCGTTTAGTTCTCAATAATGAGAATCCCCGAAGCTTGCATCAGCGAGATGCCAACCCTGAACAACGGGTCTTTCATTCACCTATACGGCTCTCTACACCTAACCGTGGTCTTTCCCTGGTGACAACTTCAGGTTTTCAGGGTTTTTTCCTCTCTAATGTCGAGGGTTCCTATGCCCTCGATTCTCCGATCTCCGACAAGCTCTCTTTCGACCTTAGCCCCTCCGGGCTGTGGCCTGGTCCACACGACCGTGCTCACGAGACCGCAGCCTTATACTTTTCTTTTCATCAGGGTTTCGGGCTTTCTAATGCCAAAATGCATATGCCCTTTGGATCCGCGATCCTCCGATTCCCGACGCACTCCAACTATCGCTAGTCCCCTTGGGCTAGTCTTTCAGGTCCATACGACCTCCCTCTATGTGATCCCAGCCTTACCTCCTCATCGGGGTTTTGACACTCGTGATGTCCCAACAATTTGGTTTACCGATCCCTGATTCCTGATATGCTCCTCTGCCGCCTTAGCCTCCCGGGCTAAGACTTTAGTCCACGTGACCTCTATCTTATAAGACCGAAGCCTTGTTCCCCCATCAGGGTTTCAGACTTTCCAATGTCGAAATGAAAACATCCCCAAGACTCGCGATTCCTTGATTCCTGATGCGTCCTTTACACGCTAGCTCTCCTGGCTAGGCTCCTAGCTCACATGACCCCAATCCCCGTGATCGCAGTCTTATCCCTCTTCAGGGCTACGGGATTTTCAATGCCAAAATGTATGGGCTCACGGGATTCCCGATCCTTCGAATCCCGTCTTCCTGCTATGCTGACAGCTGGCCCCCACAATGGCGCTCCCTACTTCTCTAATATTCTGACAGCTGGCTCCCACTCATCGGGGTTTCGAGCGTCGCGAATCCAAAATGCATAAACAAATTGTCATTAGGATTCCCGATATCCCGATGACACAAACGTCGATCAACAAATTCCTGTCGGGACCTTCCCCGACGACACCGATTGCTGCCACGCATCCTTTACGGATGGACGGTCCCGATTCCTCTGGGATTTCGAGACTTGTGATGTCCCCATTCTCACGGCCTCAGGAACTCCGATTTCCTGATGCCGAATATCCCGACTCTCTATGGATTTCAGACACCTGTCTCCCTAAACGGACGGCTCAGATTTTTTCGGCGTTTCGAGACTTGGAGTGTCTCAAGTTTCTTGTCCTTGAGAATCCCGATATGCCGATGGCTGGACTCTCGATGGTAACCCTCGGACAGCTCCGGTCTGATCCGACGACTGACGGGTAACTCGACCAAGATCTAACGGTCTAGATCCGTCCTTCCTGCACACACTCCAGAGACTAATTTCCGAGCATCTTAACCCGATCCAACGGCCGAAGATATTTCCGAAGGAGATCCAACGGCTCAGATTGTCCCACCTCACGCATTTCTTCCACTACTTCGTGGATGTGGAAATATCAACGATCCAAATGTTCTCATGGACCTTGGGGGGACCTACGATCCTGATTTCCCCACTATTCACAAGGATAGAGGGAAAAGGAGCAAGGGATATAATGCTCCTACTACCTCCGTTGATCTGATGGTCATGAATGACCATGGGTCTTCTGACAGGATTTCATCCATCGATTCGTTACTTATCCCTACACTGCTACTTTGAAATCTTAAGAGGGTCATTCCTCTTCGTACAGGGTTATTAAGACTTGCGCGTTCAAGTCCTTTTTCTGGGTTCTTGGTGAACCTTTCTAAGAAGGGAATCTCTATGAAGGGACCTAATCCAGGGCATTCCTGGAAACAGACAAAGGGAAACAAACTCCTGAATATGGACTGGAATTCTGACTTGGTTCAGCTCATGCATAATCAAATCCATTTATCGATATAAGTCATGCATGGTTTCCTCTGTTATAAGCATATGTCTATTCATTCTTATCAAACACTGCACAAACATTCTAACACTGAAATCATTCACAATTTCATAGTTCTATGAGCATATATATACATATATCAGTCTATGAATTTCAAGATGCAATATATATAAAAAACTTATAAGGAATGACACTAGAAGTATGGGCAACTGCTGAGAGGGTGCTCGTTTCCACCTAACCGTAGGCTCAGTGACTCCCAATGGATTTACCACTAGCCACCCCCGAGCTGAAACCACGATGCTCTGAGACTGCGTCTCTCTGTCTACCAGTGACCAGGAGCGAAGGTTGCAATCCTTCCTCTCTGCTATCACTCACTCTGCGTAATGCTAGAGTTCCCCTCACGTCTGCCCTCCAATCGCTTCTTCCCCACGCCTTATCCTCTCGTGAGGTTGCATGTGGCGTGATTATCCTTACGCTGATCAGGCCTGACGGCTCTACGGATAGGCGGTTCACCTTCCGATCCCTCATTAAGCCATCAACCTACCAGCCTGTAAGGCATTAAATTCAGGGCCAGCGAGCTGCTTTTGGTTCTCCGGGCTAGTGGAGTCCAAATACGGTATTAATTCTCGGTGGAAGTTAATGCCACCTTTTCAGGTGTCTTCCACCGCCATCGTGATCTCTTTTTTGTACATCCCCTCTTAGCAGTTCTGCAATAAATTCAAAATATCATTCACATTCATTGACCTCTTCCTCAAGGTCCATTTACATCACATATTCACATTTATGAGTTTTCCATAGTCCTTGGCCAGTCCAGTTATATTTATAAGCTGGGGGAAACAGGGTGTTACAAGTGAGTTGGTGGAAAATCAGGATAGTTGTAGGAGAATGCTAGTGGGTTGTGAGTTTATGAATTGTGAGTGCACATTGAGAGACCACCCTATTTTTTGGACTACTAGCCTCATATCGGTGGTGATTGGTTGTTGATATTTTGAATAGTCAGTCTATGTTTGGGTGGAACGTCCGTCCCAAGCATCTAGTTGCACATCTATTTTGAAAGATAAGTGTTTTATCTTGTTGTTGTGTTACCTTATGAGTTAAATTGTTGTGCATGAACTCTGTGTATTTTAGAATGATTTATATCCTACTGTAATTAAGTTTATTAGTTTCATTTCATGTTTTTTTTAAATGGTTGTAGATGCATGCAATTAATTGTAACAGGCAGTGGCTAAATATGGTTTTAATTCATAGTTGAAAGCTATAGGGAATTTATTTAGTTAGCATAAATTTTCATTTTATGAGTATTCCACACCATAATGTCCCTCATTTTGGAAGGGGTATGTTACATTATGGTATTAGAGCCTCTAGTTAAAACATCAGAATTGGATGGGCTTGAACCTGTGTGAATTTGACAAAGTCGTTGTTGTAGTTTTTGTCTATGACAATTTTGGGGAAAAAATGGTGAAAAATCAAAGAGAAATCCCCAAATTCGCGATAAATATTTGAGTTTAAATGACACAGAGTTGTTTAATAGGTTTAATGGAACCAATATGCAAAGTTGTAGAGAAGAATTCGACTTGGAATGGTCAAATTTTTAGTTTTAATTGCCAATGTAGAGTTGCAGGAAGTTTGTTGAATCGAGAAATGAGATCATGTTTGATCTTGAGATTGATGACGGAGATTTTCCTTGATAAACTTAAAAATCCACAAGGTATAGGTCATTTGAAAGGTTGAGTAAATCAGTAATCGTGATTAATTTTTTACGGTTGGGGAAGTGGATCAGATCGACAATCTATATTCATTTGATTTGTTGGGAGGTTGGAGAAAAATCAATGCCCAATATCATCTCGAGTGAGAGATCGACGACCCAGAATCACCTGGGTTTTTGTTGAATAATTCTAAGTGTTGAATTTTTCCAAGAGAAATGGATGACAGACTATGGTCGATCCGACTGAATTGGAAACGATTTTGGTTTGGTCACCAAGGAAATCATTGATAGTTGATGGTTCGATGGTCAGGAATCGGTCAGATTCAGCGAAGTGGTATCAGTCGCCAATAGAAATTGTCGATATCCGATGCTCGATGGTCGGGCGTCGTGTTGAGGAAAAGATATGAAATAATCTTACTCAAGCATTTTCATATTCTGCTTGGCTAAAGAAAAATAGATGGGAATGTCACCCTAGGTTTATAGCCAAAAAAAAAAACATCCTAACTCACAAGTATTAATTACAAGTGCTTAGGCTCGTCTTTTATCAACAAAAATTTTACTAGAAATTCACTTTTTATGTAATTTTCTGAACATATCAGTTGTTGAAATAAATGTAAAGATAGAAGAAAATTCACCAAGATGATAATCAAGATAGATGAGATATAAAACAATCCCGTATTTCATTCAAATTCACCAAAGAGTCATTTTCTTTACAAAATATCATGCATAAATTTTGGACCAAAGTAAAACTTAGACATCCCCGATGGAACATACAAAAGGACCTCCGACAGAAAACCAAAACTTAACTCTAAAAGCTGGATCATCTTGCCACAAATTTATGCCCACTTGACTCTGCACAATAGCCTTTGTCAGTCATTAAAATTAATTCACAAACATAAAATTCTACATAGACTATCAAATATAGATCAACACCTTTGAAAAACAAGTGTCTGAATGATGTGATTCAGCCCTAAATATTGTTGTCTACAATAAGACCCTGCTATCATAAAAGAGAATTAGGCTTGTGATGAATAATGAATGAATGAAAACTAAATTATCGCACCATAAACTCAAAGAAAATACCTTAGCATGTTTCTGCTTCTATCCTTCCTCTTGTTCCTCCCTTTCCTTTTTCTTTTAAACAAATTAGAATTGGTTGAAGTAGTTGAACCAGCTCATTGGTTAAGTTAATTAAAACACTCAACTAAATTTAGTTATGGGGGAGAGTAATAATTATAATAAGGGTTATAAATAAATAATAACTAGTAGGTGGGACCCCTTGTGACTCCCTTTAGTTCCTAACAATCATAACGATCATAACATAACTATTAGTTAAGTAAAACACACCTCCTTGTGTCTCCCATCAACGTATTCACTTTTGGAAAATTTAGCTCATGAAATTTAAAATTATTTTCAAAACTATTACTCATATATCCAAAATAAAACATGTTGTCCAAAAGTTCCTGAAGTCAACAGTCATCAACAATGGATAAAACTAAAAACTCAAAAGCCATATTTCTCAGTCTGGGATGCAACCCTTCCTTGATTGCTGCTGTCACCTCTTGATTTTCCTGAATTTTCCTTTGGTTGTGCAGAGCCTTTAGGCCTAATCTTGTTGATCACGTGGTAACAATTGTCCCTCAAATGCATTCGTGAAGACACGGATTTGTCAAAGCCATTGAAGGGTGAGGAAGGGGCAGTAGTGGATTTTCCTTTCTCAAGGGCATGGTGGGCCTCAATTTTCAATCTCTTGCTAGCATGGGAGGAATGCACTGGTGAATGGGGAGTGGATTGGGCGATATGATTGTTAGGCGGAGGAGAAGACAAGGACAATTTGGGCCAACCATGATGTTGGGAGACTGTCGGGTGGACAATCTCTTGCCATCCATCATTTTCAGGAACCTCGGATTGCAACAAGACATGAGGAGCTACGGGGATACTGGGGGCTTGCAGGGCTTGGAAAGGAGGCCTTTTAGGCCTAGGTTGGACATTTCCTTGCCCAATCCAATTGAAAAATCTGGCATGAAACAATTGGCCAAGATATTTTGAATCAACGTCAAAATGTATGGAGAACCTGAGCCTTCTTGGGCCTCAGTTCCAATTACCTCTACCTATGTTTCCTCAGCCATGGCTACCTCGACTGAAAAAACTCATTCCTTCATGTATGATTGATTAGAAAATAGTCTTTTATATAACCATACATGACAACTCTTAAAAATATGAAATATATTTGGCTCAACAATGTATCATACTCATACAATCCAATCCATACAAATTGTTTTACTGTTAATCAATGAGTAGGGGGTGAAAAAAAAAGGGTTATGGGATATGTGAGGGGTTTGTATTGAGCGAAAATATGATATAATGAGGGGGAAAAGGACATGGTTACTGCTCAATGACAACAACAATCAACTGTAAATAAAACCAATAGAACATCATTATAATTCACACAAGACACTGCCACTTTAAACTGCTTTAACACTGAAATTCTCTTGACTGTAATCAATCTCAAAACAGGGAGTGAAAAATGAATATGGGAAAGTGATGGGATTTGTAATTATCGGAAAATGAAATAATGGAAGGGAAGAAAAATTATTATTGTTCATGAAATTAATTAAGTTATCCATAAAACATTCTGCGAAAAAAAAGATGCACCAACCATCAATCACTGTGACCAAATAACAATTTATGTGCATTTAACTAGTTCACTGTTCATAATCAAATATTCAACACAATGCCATCACAAGACAGTATGCATTCCACACAATCTGTAAAGAGGTTTTGTTCCTTTCATTTATATACTTTGCATCTTATGACAATTTTCGAACAATAACCATTTCCATACATTACTTCAATCAACAAATATACTCAAAGTCATGTTTCCAAAATTAAGAATGAAGTCACACTAGCACTACAATCGAGCCTGTCATTTAAATGCAATGATATTCGTTAAACATATATGGGGGCATTAAACCCAAAAATCAAGGTCAAATTGCAAAACTCGAATTGACGTTTAAACAGACAGACAACAACCACCATTGTTACCCATGATTTTGGTCATCATGATGATGTATTGATGATGGTGTACTCAGGCTCTTCATAAGAACTTTCTCCTGAGAAAAAGTTATTTTCATCTCTTCCAGAAAACTCATTTTTGAAGACTGTTCGCATGCTACTAGTATATTTTCCTGCGAGAATGCATGATTCTCGCAGGCTACCTTAAGCCAGGGTGCGAGAAGTTCGCACTGTGTTGAACTGCTAGGGTGCGAACTATTTCTAAAGAAGGGAAAAAGATGAATTCTCGAAGCTTCTAGAAAGGAATCTTCTAGAAGGATGAGATGGCATTCGAATGGTTATCCTAGTACTGGATTCCCTGATATTTTGGGATCATTCTTATCCAAGTAACCAATTCATTCTCTCCTATATATTGAGTGAATTCTCATGGAAAAAGTTAGAAGCAAACAAGGTTAAGCAAGATTCATTGGAGAATTGGTGAAAGACTGTGTGAAGGACTGATGCTACAGCAGCTAAGAACTCCAACAAGTTTATCAAAGGTGGTTGATCTTCTTCATGCAAGTGAGCAAGTGTGTGTGTCAGAGCCAAGGGCCATCGAAAGGAAGTTTGCAACATCAAGGCTCATGTTGTAATCTTTACTTTCCATTAATATGATACAGTAATATGTCCCTTTCCCATAAAGCTAATTCCACTTTATTGTATAACTCCTTGATCATATACATAGATTCATTGTTGAATAGATTGTGCTTTCTTCAGTCCACTTTGTTTGTACTGTTTTGGTCTTGACTGTACGAGAGCATTGGAGCGAAGCGGTAGCAGAAAAGACCAAAGGAAGCAATCATAAGGTATGTACTTTGTTCTTGCCTCCTATTTAATTCAATGGTTAGAATCTAGGGAAAGAGTCATGTTCTGTCTTGCTTTGTTCTAGATCCAAGTGGATCTAGGGAGATCGGTTTGTGTCTGCACTTACGTATTTATCCAATAACAAAATTGGCGACTCCACTGGGGAACATCCCTTTTTCTTTTTGGATTTTTGTGTTTTTCTGTGGCTATTTGCTCTGGTTTCATTTTTCTCCTGTCCTATCAATCTCTGAGTCTTCAGGATATCCTGATAGACCCTTTGGGTCCAGAAGCCTTTTTAAATTTTGTTTCATTTTCCAAATTTTTTATTATGTTCATGCATTATCACACTGCACTTCATTGCAGCCTACAAGAACTGGTAGGGTTCACACTCTACCTTTAGGTTTCAGTGTGAGGTTCTCGCACCCTGCTCAAGGGTCACCTATGAGAATCAGTGATTCTCGCACTGTGTAGTATTGCCAGCCTACGAACTCACTTTTTCAAAATTTTGGATTTGATTTTTGGCATCTTCAACTGCCTAGATTAGTCTAGGTGCCTCAAAAGAGTCTCTTGGACCATTGATTTATGTCTTTCTTGTCTTCGTTTTCATGCATGAATAGTCTTAGGATTTCAAAGGCTCTTCTTGTCACTTTTGTCTTGACTTTCGTTTCTTGAATTTTCTTGGCAAAACCATACTCTCTGATTTCGGAATCTGAATGTGTTTGATTAGGTAAGGACCGATGATCGGTTGAAAGTTGATTTTTCTTGGTCTTTTGTCATTTGCTTATTGTTTGAAAGATCATTTTTATGCAATTGAAAAGACTAGTTTGGGTTTCTTTGTTTTAAGAAAGTTCATTAGTTCTTTTAATGAAATTTTTGAAACAAAAAGATTTAATTTCTTGCTTTATATTAGATTGGGGGCATCCTTGCATTTCAAGTAGTGAAATTGCATGATTCTTGGCATTTTTTGATCTTAATTGTGCATTGGTGTTCAGTACCTTTTTCTCATTTCTTGGGAATCTTAATATTGATGAGTTTAATATATTTTGGGACATCGTGCATATGGGAATGATAAATGTTTTCTCCTTCTCGTAGCATAGCTTTCATCGAAATGAAAAGATTGCATATTCATATCTTTTCATAACTTTCGAGTTGGTCGAGACACCATATTGTCCACGCCATTTTCCTTTTGAGTAACAACAACCATAAAATAAAGCACTTATTAAAATTGATTAGACAATTTTATATTTTCTGGTAGAAAACCTACAATAGATTAGTTGTAGGGATTTGGAATAGGTGTGAAAGATAACTTTCCAAAGTTGCAAACAAACATAGAATCTTGAGTTAGGGAGCGGTTAAATCCACTTATTACATTTTGTCCTGGGAAGCCCTTCTAACACAAGGGTCAATCATGAGGTCACATTGAGACTAGCAGAGTTACTCACCCTGCTTTGTTGGTCTTGGTGTAGAGATTACGTGTATTATGGGGGTTGCTTGAGGGGTATACCCACAATGATGAGTGGAAGCCTTTCGAGTTGATTTCGGGCTAGATACCCTTCCCTTGCGCATGGATCAGACTGTCGACTGTTTCCCCAGGCATCACTGTAGTAATTGGTAACCTTAGTGTCTTATCTCTCTAGGTTATTTACACGAGGTGACTGTGGAGGGGAAAGTCTTCACGGTACCTGGAATCGACGTTGGCCAAACTCACTCGGGCTCCTTGGAGGGTATACCCACGATTATGTGTGCGAGCTTGCACCAGGGTGTAAGTCCGTTAAGCAGGTCATCAACGTAACTTTTCCACCCACTCTCTCTTATCCCCTTCTTACTTTGTTCCCGTGACGTTGGATTTCATCACCAACTAGTGCATTCATTGTGAGAAGGTTTTGTTTGCTTGCTTGCTTACTAGATTTTTAGCGTATGCTGTTTGTTTTCCCTAGTAGACTCTACGTTGGTTTTATTTAATGGCGTCAGTTCTCGGAATGACTAATGAAGGAACCCCTGCTCCAGGGGAACCTTTTGTTTTTCCTTCCTATGGAAACATTGGTCCTCCCCACATAACTACTTTGAGCCTTCCAGGTCTCACTATTGGATTGCCAGTGTGGTTGTTTTCCACTCAGGTAATCCCGACTGCAGTTAGTGCTTCAGTCACAAGAACTTCCCCCCAAGAGCATCAACCTCATGTTGATCCTTCACCTTCTTGACCAGTAAGGTCTTCTTCGCCTTCTTCGCTTGCAATGTCGCCTTCCGTTTCATCTTCTTCGTCGGGTGAAAGTTCTGAAGCTAGTAACCCGGTGAATAAGAAGAAGAAGAAAAGAAAGATTAAAAAGAAGAAAGATAAACAAGGGTCAAAACCTCCAACCACCGTCAAACATGTTGGAAAACAACCAGTTACCATTAATCGTGATGGGAGTGTTGATGATGTCAAGATCGCACAAACAACTCGTAAGCCCAAGTACCCTTGCAGGCTTTGTAAGGGTCGCCATCTTCTTAAGGATTGCCCTGGTCTACCCAAGGTTATAGAAGAATGGTCTACACATCCTCGCCAACCCATATGTCAGCCTCTGAACAACATGTTGATGACCTCCCGTCAACCAGTCATGATATGGTTGGGAAGAAGAAAAGTAGAGTCAAGTTCCCGTGTATGTTATGCAAAGGGAGTCATCTCACTCACCTTTGTTCTCGAATGGACGAAGCCTCGAAATTACTAGAAGACATAACTGTTTCACAGCCTCAACTTACAGTCGCTTATCGCAAGCTTTCTCTCAACCCACCTATAGTTGATGGAATGATCACTCCGTTCCCTTCACCGGTCAATCCGGTTGATCATGTTGTCAATCTGGTCACGTCCTTAGTTGAACCAGTTGACAGAGTGGTTGATCTGATACCATCCTCGATCAAACTCGTTCTCCCCTCAGAGAGAAAAACTAAAGAGGTCGATCCAATCCCATCCTCGTTCGATCCCACTCTCCCGTTAGAGAGTGTCACCCAAGCGGTCGATCTGTTTACACCTGTCAATCCCATTCTCCCCTTGGAGAATGAAACCCAAGTGGTCGATATGATCTCTCCATCAGTCAATCCTACTCTCCCGCTAGAGAGTAAACCCGATATTGCCCATGTTTTTCTCGTTGATACAGACTCTGCTGTGTCAGGGGGTATTCCTCCTTCTCCCGTGAAACTCCCTCCAAGTAATGAGGCCATCCATTTTGATTGGGGTGTGCTAACTGGACCTCGTCTTCCCTCTTACATTCCTTTCCAGATTACAGTATAGGTTTTTAGTCGGGATGTTCCCCAAACATTGATAGATAAAGGTTCGTCTGTTAGTATTTTGTCCTCTATTGTTTGGCAAGCGTTGGGTTGTCCTCCACTTGCATCGGTTACACAGAATCTGTTAGCTTTTAATAGAAGAACTAGTCAACCTTTAGGGACCCTTCCTCAGTTTCCTATAACTCTGGGAGGGAAAACTGTCTTCATTGATAGTCCAAGACCCCTTGGATTTTTCTTTACTCCTTGGGAGGGATTAAGTCTATGCCATGAAAGCTATTGTGTCTACTCTTTTTTGTGTGATATCTTTCCCTCACGATGGACGGGTTGTGATTGTTGATCAACTTTCATTCACTGACCCCGCATGGATTGCCTCCCTAAATGGTTCTTATATGCATACGGTATCTCCCACGCCACAGGTCAATTATGTGGTGTTGTCACCCATGGCTTCAACTTCTGATGACTTAGATCTAGTAGTTGACATGGTGATCTCTTCGATAGGGTTGTTAGATCCGGATCTCTTTACTCCTGTCGTGACCCTCGACATGGTGTCCTTCCATAGTGTGTTTCTTCCTTCTAGTGAAGACCTCTTGGAAGCCACATCTGAGGATAGTTTTTGTGTCTATGAGGCAACCTCATTAAAAAATTAAACAGAGGTCTTTGAGCATGGTTTTCTGATTTCAAGCTCGTTAAAAAATGAAACCACATCCGAGGATAGTTTTTGCGTCTCTGAGGCAACCTCATTAAAAAATGAAACAGAGGTCTTTGAGCATAGTTTTCTAATTTCAAGCTCATTAAAAAATGAAACCACGAGGATAGTTTTTTCATCTCTGTGGCAACCTCATTAAAAAATGAAACAGAGGTTACGAGCATAGTTCTTGTTTCTATGTCAAGCTCATTAAAAAATGAAATAGTTTCCCCCCTCTCTGTTTGAGTCAAGTCCTTCGTCTAGTCTTTGAAGCTTCTTTTCCTCCGCCTTTGTCGTTGGATGAAACAAAGCTTCGGGGGAATTTTCCTCAGCCTCTGGACTTCATGCTGAAGTTAATCCGCTAGTTTCTTAAGATGGGGGCTAAGTACCCACCATCCATGTGTTATGCGTTGGGAAGTCCAAGCATAGTTTTCTATGGTTCAATCTTGTGTAAAAATGAAACCACTTACCTCAAGCATAGTTTCCTCTGGTTCAAGCTTGCATAAAAATGAAACCAGGTCCAAGCATAGTTTTTTTTAGTTTTTAAGCTTGTGTAAAAATTAAAATCTATCCCAAGCATAGTTTTGTTTTGTTTTAAAG
>ML782208.1:399490-429046 GCA_009831015.1 Picea engelmannii
ACTGGATTCCCTGATATTTTGGGATCATTCTTATCCAAGTAACCAATTCATTCTCTCCTATATATTGAGTGAATTCTCATGGAAAAAGTTAGAAGCAAACAAGGTTAAGCAAGATTCATTGGAGAATTGGTGAAAGACTGTGTAAAGGATTGATGCTACAACAGCTAAGAACTCCAGCAAGTTTATCAAAGGTGGTTGATCTTCTTCATGCAAGTGAGCAAGTGTGTGTGTCAGAGCCAAGGGCCATTGAAAGGAAGTTTGCAACATCAAGGCTCAGGTTGTAATATTTACTTTCCATCAATATGATACAGTAATATGTCCCTTTCCCATAAAGCTAATTCCACTTTATTGTATAACTCCTTGATCATATACATAGATTCACTGTTGAATAGATTGTGCTTTCTTCACTCCACTTGGTTTGTACTGTTTTGGTCTTGACTGTACGAGAGAATTGGAGCGAAGCGGGAGCAACAAAGACCAAAGGAAGCGATCATAAGGTATGTACTTTGTTCTTGCCTCCTATTTAATTCAATGGTTAGAATCTAGGGAAAGAGTCATGTTCTGTCTTGCTTTGTTCTAGATCCAGGTGGATCTAGGGAGATCGGTTTGTGTCCGCACTTACGGATTTATCCAATAACAACCATTCCAACACAAGTTATGCATTGAATAATTCAATCATGCAAGTGTAACTCCATCACTGTACAAGCCCAATTTAATGTGACTCTAAAAAGTTGGGCCACCCATCCAACGCGACGAGGTATCAACAACATGCATGTCTCAAATAATGATTGGGTTGCAACAAACAACATACTTAAAACCCTGTGGGTATCCCTGAGTGTGAAACCCAATATATCCATGTTATACACAGTGCACAGCCATCGAAACACCACGATGCAACATTTCCATTTTACAAAACCAAACACACAGTCAAAGAAATAACTCAACCCATCATGTTGAACCATCAATCTAATACAATATTGCTTCAATTTAGTCACTCTAATAAACTATGTTGTGTACACTTGGCTTATACAATCATACAATCATACGCATGCCGTGGATTTAGTTCATACAATCATCCTAGTTCCAATAACCATTAGGCTCCAAAAGAAACTAACATTTACAATGATCATTATTTCATTGTGTAGAAACACCACACACAAAACGTGGTATGCGTGAGTAACATGAAGCATTAGTAGCCAATGCCAGATAAACATCCAAACAATCCTTAGTGCAAAAGTATCAGTGACTGTGTATCGACCAACCATTTCACCACTTTTGTGAAAATCAATCGACCTAACAAGCTCTGACAACCACGCATACCCACGCATCAATTCAAATTGGGGCAGAAACCCTCTCCCCTAAACAATACTGAGTTATTAAACATAAGGAGACTGACTGTGTAACTTGAGTTGTGAAAATAACAAGCAGGGTTTACCATTGTTATAACAAAGGTAGTAATTAAATGTCAAACCAACACGACTGTCATATGACGAACTGGGAGAGTCTGTACTCAAATTAATCAACGATATATTCAATCCATAATAACCCATAATAAACTTGACAGACCCGACATTCTTCTCTATACAACTTCAGACTGGAGGATAAGGGTTTTATTTGTAGCCAACATATGGAGAACAGAGGCAACGATGCACACACAGAGAGAACCATGACTCATTCATGGACATGAAACCAATCAATGTCAGGGGGCCATAACAGAAGGCAAGGCTCTCATTCGGCCTGAAAATGTTATTTAACGCACGTAGGGTATAACCCTCGTGCTCTTTGATCAAACAAACACAACATTGAGGCGAAGACATGGCCGAGTAAGAACAAGGAACTTATTTCGTGACCCTTAGTGGTGAAATCAACCAATACCCAAGTGAACAAAATCCAGTGACACAGAATGCCTCCAACCATTAAACCCATAAAAGCCAGAGACTTGACATATTGATGCAAGCGCATGATAACAACCATCCAACAAGACCAAAAAAACAAGACCAAAAAAAACCTCCAACTAAACCAGACAAGATTAGAGAGAGTCCCTATGGTTTCTAACACCCAGGATGACCAATAACTTCTACGAATTCAATATTATTGCAGGAAGAACCATCCACGCTTCATTCCAAGAACATAATTTTACACAGTTGCAATACTTAGGAAAACACAAACCAATACACTTGAGAGAGTAATCATTTCATAACCAGAGCAGAGTCACGAATGGCCAAAAAAATACATACCTGTAATCGAATTCCTTAAAACGCGAGTTGGTCGAGCGGTTCCTCTCTGCTAAGAAATCAGAGCATAACCACAGCAGAAAGATCGAACAATATCCCGACTAGGGTGGGGCTAATGGGAGGAGTAAAGGTGACGTGCAGTAAATGCATGTCACCTCCACCCACAATGCATTAACTCATCAGTACATGCCAACAAGTTCTTCATTAACACCATTATTCAAACCATGTATTGAAACCATCACCACATTAAAAGACAATAGTGCAACCACCATATTTTTTAACTTGTGCCATACATAAAACAACCACGTACCATATCACAAAGTTAAATCGCATAACCATTAGTGTCTATTACTTTGTCAAAATGCACTATCCATATCCTGCCCTTCCAAAATATACCATATATATATTGACCACATAACTCAATTAAATTGCATGGCCATTAAATTGCAAGCTAGGGTTTAAGCATAACCATTAAGTCTTTCATGCATATAGTATAGTATATAGGATAGTTTAAATTCTTCCCCTTTGCAACTGTTGCATTGTTCCATATTTCCTTCCAATTGTTTGTATGTGGTATAGTAAAACTGCAGAATTAGATCCTTTTTCTTTTTCATTTGTTATAGTAATTTTGCCTTTCTTAAAACTTCCTTTTATATGTTTTCACTAACATGTTTGTTGTGTAGGTGTGATAAGAACAAGTGACAATGATATCAATGAATAGCATAGGACGTAGTAACATAAGGAACCAATATTTCATAATCTCAAACCATATCCAATAACAAAATATCTCATCCACCATGTAAGTTGTGTCGCACATCATTCGAACATCAAATATGAACAATTTTGATCTTCAATAATTCAAGGGGGTCCCACCTACTAGTATTATTTATCTTTTATAATAATAGGCTTTAGCAACACTTTGCGGGAAAGACTTCATCGACGATTTTAATCGTCAACACATCGGTCAGTTTGGTGAATATTAGAAGTTAGACCAAGGGAAACGACTGATTCTCTTGGGCAGGAAACCGATTCTCTTGGGAAACTGGTCGAGCGTTGGCCGAATTCAACGTGTTTGAGGAAACCCAAACACGTTGAATTCGGCCAACGCTCAACCGGTTTCCCAAGAGAATCGATTGATGTTCGATGAAGGAAAGTGGGTGATGATATGTCATGCCATGTCAAAATCCACATGTTTTCCACATCATCTAATTTGACACCTTAGGATGACGTGTCATGCTACATTAGTAGTTGCCACATTAGTCAACAGAGATGGTTGATGGCCGATGGTCAGGTCGACCGAATTGAGGAAGTGGTTTTGGTTGTTGGAAAGGATGACCAACGGTTGATAGGAAAAGGGTTGGGCATTGGCTGGAGTAGTGATGAATCCCATTCACCAATGGAAAATACTGATGGTTGATGGTCGATTCAACTAGTTTGGAGGGTGTTAAAATCAATCATTGGGGAGTTGGGTCGATGGCCGACGGTCGAGTCAAAAATTTGGGCAAAGTGTTGTGCCTTCCAAAGGAGAACATCAGTCACTGATGGTATATGGAGTGTAGATAAATGAATCACATTTCACCCTATTTGAGATCAATGACTTAGATTTAAGTTTTTTTAACGTAGTAAAACAATAAATTTTATGCGAATTTTGTGGTTTTGAAGTTCTTTAAATTGCGGGGCATTTTTTAGGGACTAAACGATGTTTTTAGCCAATCAAAACCCACAAGAATAGAGTGTAAAAATTTGAAGCACAAATAATGGAGCTCGAGGATAACTTTCCAATGACCTAATTTTTTCACAAAATAGATCTTGTATGAGAAGTTACAACCAAGACAGTAAAGGTAAAATTTTGGCACAAATTTACTTCCAGAGGGCATAAATCCATTCTTAGAAGTTTGTTTGGGGCACAAGAGTAGTCTATGGAAATATCATGAACCATATAAGATATCCATGGAGTCATATTTTTGGATTTGGGTATGTAAACATGTGATGGGAGTGAAAGAAGACACTTGTAGCATACATAGATAAATTGGGTAAAATGACCTAAACTTTTCTAGACCGTAACTTTTAGTTCGAAGCTTGGATTTGAGAAAGTGAATAGTAATTGGAAAGGTATTGAGGAGTAGAAGACACTTTTCAACCTATAATTTTCAATTGGACCATAAAATTTATCAAAAATTAATAAATAGATTTTTTTATTAGTAAAAGAGTGGAAATTGCATCATGTAAATGTCGTAACTTTTCACTCAGAACTCAGATTGAGGCATGAGTACAATGGTTGGAAAGTTGTTTCATAGAGGAATGTATCAAATGAACAAAAGTTTGAATTGGTGCAATGTGTCCTTTATAAATTTATGAAAAAATAACATGTATTCTAATGGATGAAATGTTTTATGATATGCATGTTTCTAACAGTGATTATTGCATGCACATTTCTTGCAGAATTATAGGTATAGGAAGGAAACTTTGGTTCCTATATGAGGATTGGAGTTATGTAATATGCTCAAGGATATTACAACCATGAGGAAGAGATTAGAGGTGTGTATGTTATCATAGAGAATGCTTAGATAGATTCAAATGGTAGAAGAGGCAGGTAGGATCCTATAACTATGAGAAGCCTGCATAGAGAAGTGCGGAGCTATAGAGTTGATAATGAAATGATTATGAAGGCTTAGGAAGAGAGAATTCAGAGATTAAACATGTTTCATAATAAATTTAACAAGGAATTTGGCACTAATAAATAAATTAGTGTTAGACAAGTGTCAACATCTAGATACCATAGCAAAAGGGATGATCATGGAAATGATAGATAGTAAAGAAGCATGAGAAGGCACCATAGTTATCCAAGGAAATACACCAGAAGAAATCATGCAAGTTCTGGACCAGGAAGCATTCCAAGTGTGTCTCTTATCCTGAGGTAGAGGAGAAGGCTTGAGCAAGACATATTGCAAGGTGAACTCAAGAAGATTAAGCCACCAAATTTCAATGGTGGGCACAGAAAGGGAGAAGAGGTTGAGGCCTGGTTGCTAGAAATGAAGAAATATTCCTAACTGCATGATTACCCCTCACAAGTAGAAACTATAATTTCCACCTACCACTTTCAAGGAAAGGCATCCATGTGGTGGGATCATCTTAAGAAAGCCAAGAACCTAGATGATAAGAGGATCTCATGCAGGAAGTTCAATGGATATTTCCAAAATAAATATTTTTCCAAGAATTACTGCGAAAGGAATATGAAAGAGTTCTTTGAACTCAAGTTGGGAAGCATGACTAGACAAACATGAAAAGAGGTTCTTTGGATTGTTGAAGTATGTTGAATTCATCAAGGATGAGAAAGTTAAAATCAAAAAGTTTCTAAGTGGGTTACCCTCATTCTACAGTGACAAGATTCAATATGATAACCCCAAGACCTTGTAGGAAACCATAAGGAGAGAAAGACATTTTTATGATAAAGGCAGAGGAAGGTCAATTTTCCAAAAATATTGGAATAAAAAGATAAAGGGTAAAAAGGACCAAAGGAAGAAAGGTTTTAAGCACAATTTTTCAAGAATAGAATGAAATAAAATCAACAAGCTTAGTCATCCCAAAATGAACACAGTATTTTAGATTCATTTGGGAAAAGGACAAGGAAACAACATGTACAATGTTGGGGATGTGAGGGAAATCATCTATATAGAGACTTCCCTCACAAAGGAGAAATAATGAGGATTTTTCACAACATTCAGGAAGCTGAAATAGTGGAAGAAATGGGAGGAAACATGCCAAGGGTTTATGTAGCCTTGGACAATAAGAAAGAACAATATCAATCCCCCATGATTGAAGTGGAAGGAAATATTTATAACCAACCCATAGCAATTTAATTGCTTCTAGAACTATCCATAGTTACATAAATGCTAACATTGTTGAAAGATTTCACTTCAAAAGGAGTAAGCATAAGAAATCTTGGTTAGTTCAGTTAGCCACCGGGGCTAAGAGGAAAATCAATGAGTTGGTTAAATATTTTCTAATAGACATGAATGGGCTTAGCACAAAGGTAGATGTAAATTTCATATTGTTGGGTTCATATGATTGTCTAATTTTCATGGATTGGTTGGAAAAACACCATGCTATCCTAGAATTTTACAAGAAGAAAATAGCATGCCTTGATGAAGAAGGGAAGCAATGCAATATTCAAGGAATTCCAAAAGTTGTAGTTGTTAGAGATATTTTAGAAATGTAGTTGAAAATGAGTTTTGGGAAGGGATGTTAGATTTTTCCAGTTCATATGGAGGAGGAAAGCAAAAATAAAGTGGAAAAAATTGAATACCATCCAGTCTTAAAGGATTTTGAAGATGTTTTTAGAGAAATCCCATGATTTCCACTGAAGAGATACATTGATTTATCTATTGATTTGGTTCCAGGGGTTGCCCCAATGTCCAAGACACCTTACAGAATGGGCACACCATAATTGAAAGAGTTTCATATTCATCTTGAATAATTGGTAAAGAAGGGATACATATTCCCAAGTATGTCACCTTGGGGAGCCCTGGTTATTTATGTGATGAAGAAAGATGGAACTTTAAGGTTTTGTATTGATTTCAGGTAGCTAAATAAGGTCACCATAAAGAACAAGTATCCTTTTCCAAGAATTGATAATTTTTTTGATCAACAGAAAGGTGCAAGAATATTTTCCAATATTGACCTGGTATTAGGATATCATCAATTAAAGACAAAGGAAGAATACATGAGAAATACAACACTCGAGACAAGATATAGGAATCATGAATTCATGGTAGTACCATTTTGACTATCAAATTCCCATATTTTTTTATTTGCTTGATGAATGGAGTGTTTAGGGAATACCTACCAATTTGTAACTGTGTTCCTAGATGATATAATTGTCTACTCTAAGTCAAAAGAGGAACATGAAAAATATTTTAGAATGGTGTTGTAATTTTATGAGAGCATAAATTGTATGCTAAGCTAATCAAGTGCATCTTTTATGAAAAGAAGATTCACTACTTGGGGCATATAATTTCAGCAGAAGGGATAACAGTGGATCCTGAGAAGATAGAGGCCAGTATAGGATGGTCAGTACCAAAGAATGTGACATAGGTAAGATCATTCATGGGTCTTTTCGGTTATTATCGAAGATTCATAAAAGGGTTCTCAAAGATTGCAATCCCAATCACTTCTTTACAAAAGAAGGGAGTAAATTTTGAATGGACTTTCAAGTGTGAAGAGAGTTTTCGATAGCTGAAAGACATTTTAACAAGTGCGCCAATATTGAATATTGCATATCCAGTTGAATATTTTATTTCGTGCACTGATGCATGCTAGGAATGGATCGATGGAGTTCTCAGTCAAAAAAATCATGTGGTATGCTATGAGTCCAGAAAATTAAAAGAGCATGAGAATAATTATGCTACCCATGATCTAAAGTTAGAAGGAATTGTGCATGCATTAAAAACGTGGAGACATTACCTTGTGGGGTGGAAATTTAAGTTAAGGACAAACCACTATGATTTGAAGAAATTATTTGGAGAACAAACATTAAATGTTAGACAAAATAGATGGCTAGAATTTCTAAGTGAATATGAATTTGAAATCAAGAACATCAAAGGAATAGAAAATCAAGTGGTTGATGCACTCAACAGGAGAGATCAAGATGTGCATGTTGCAACCACTATCATGTACATGAAAAATATGAAAGACAAAATTATTGAAGAAACAAATTCAAATCAGGATTATCTAAAGATAAAAGATATATTACAACAAGGTAATTTTCAGCATAAATTTAATTCTTATGAGCTGAAAGAAGATGGATTTCTCATGTACAAAGGTAAAGTATATGTGTCGAATTCCAGTGAGATGAAAAATGTAGCATTGAAGGAAATGCACAATGTGCCATATGCTAGGCACCCAAGATATTAGAAGACAATTGCAGTGATGAGAAACCAATATTTTTTGCCAAGAATGAAGAAAGAAGTGGCTAATTACATAGCCATATGTCTAGAGTGCCATAAAGTGAAGACAGAGCATAGGAATCTAGCTTGGTTGTTACAGTCATTTACCATTCCAAAATGGAAGTGGGAATTAGTTACAATTTATTTTATTACAAATCTACCTGGAACAACGAAGTAGCATGATTCCATCATGGTGGTGTCGGATAAATTAACTAAGGAAACACATTTTGTTCCAGTGAAGACTATTTACAAGGAAACAAATATTATGGAGATCTACATGAAATAAGTTGCTAGGCTACATGGATTTCCTAAGGCAATAGTTCACTTCCAATTTTTGGAAAGGTTTGTTCAAAGGATTTGGAACAAACTTGTATCTTAGTACAACGTATCACGCAAAGTCAGTGGAAAAACATAGAATATTGATAGAATAATTGAGGACATGGTTAGAATGTGTGTGATGGATCAACCATCAAAGTGGGAGAATTATATTCATTTATTTGAATTTGGATACAATAATGGGTATCATTGTTACACATTATTTTGGTCACCCCAGTGATCCTTTTACAACATGTGTTCATGTTCCCAAAAGAGCCTTCCTTCATGGGAAAAGTGACTGGATTTCTCTCCTGAAAAACCCTATTAAAGAATATCGCCACAAGATGCACTATACGTAGGATGCGACGATGCCTGATTGTCGCACTCTTCCCTAAAACTGGTTTGTGATGTCTCCACATGTTTTCCTATAGCTAGGGTGCAACGATGCTAAAAGACTAAGAAAAGGTCAAACTTCACAAAAGTTCCAGAAGGGGATCTTCTAGAATATGAGGTGGAATATGTATGGTTCGGATCATACTCGCTTCTCTGATTTGGTGGGATCATCCTAATATCTTTAACCATCTCTCTTTCCCCTATATAAAGAGGGATTTATCATGGAAAATGCTAAGGTTAATGAAGGTTGAATATGCTAAGAATTGTATGAGGAATTCTACTTCAGTTCATGCTTGATGGATTTATTTCAGTTCATCAAGTCATTGTGGATCTTCTTCATTCAAGCTTGGAGCAAGTGTGTGTGTTGGAGCAAAGGGCCACTGAAAGGGGACCTTGCAACATCAAGGCTTTTGGTTGTATCTTCCACTTTTACTTAATATAATGTAGTGGCATGTTTCTTTCCCATAAAACAATTCTCATTTTATTGTATGAATCCTTGATCACATGCATAAGTTTTCATTGAATATACTATTGTTACTTTCACTTTGGTTGGTTTTTGTTCTCTTGCAGGTCCAATATCACAAGAGCACAGGAGTAGAGCAAGGACAACAACGACACGAGGAAGTGATATTTAAACAATATGCCACTTGTCTCTTGTTTGATAGTAAATTCAATGATTAGATATTAGGGAAAGTGTCATGTCCTGTATTGTTTTGTTCTAGATCTAGGTGGATCTAGGGAGATCAGTTTATGTCCGCATTTACCAATAAATCCAATAACAAAATTGGCGACCATACTGGGGATATGACTTGTTTTTGGTTTTTTGTTGTCCATTTGATTTTAGACTACCTCCTTTCATTTAAATCCAGTCTCTGAGTTTGTGGGTGATCCATCTAGACTGGCTAGATACCCTACCCTTGCGCGTGGATCAGACTATCGACTGTTTCCCCAGGCATCACTGTTATTATTGGTAACCTTAGTAGCCTATCTCTTTAGGGTCTTACACAAGGTGACTGTGGACGGGCAAGTCTTCATGGTACCTAGAATCGACGTTGGCCAGAATAACTCGGGCTCCTTGGAGGGTATACCCATGATTATGTGTGGGAGCTTGCACCAAGGTGTAAGTCTGTTAGGCAGGTCATCAACGTAACTTTTCCATCCACTCTATCCTAGCCCCTTCTTGTCTTAACTTCGCGACTTTGGATTTCATCACCAACTAGTGACTTTGAAATAAGAAGGTTTGTTTGCTTGGTTTGATTTCAAGATTTTATTAGTGAGTGTTGTTTGTTTCTGTAGTTGGCCATATATTTTTCCGTAAAATTTTTGGTTTAGCCAACATTGACCCTCCATGTCGTTCACGTAGGATGAAAGGGCTACCCCCGAAAGATCCAGAAGGTTACCTCCCTTTGCCTCCTAATTCACCAGAGGACTCTCTTAAGCAGAGAGAAGTCCATAACGAAGTAACCTCACAAGTTGAAACTTCCAACTCTTTATAATACTTCCGAATTATTTCCAATTCTCTAGAGGATTTTCGACTTCCTCAAACTCTGTTACCATATACCGGATACGAGAGATGTATTTTCTAGATGAATTCATCTTGAGAACTTGTTGTTGAGACTTCTGGAGCACCTACTAGACCTCATCCATGCCCTGGAGTAGAGAACCCTCTTTTTTCTAGTGAATCCTTTGGAACCCCGCCTCGCACTGTACGAGAGATTTATGGAAACTTACGGGCGAGTCCTAATTCACCTATTATGTCACAACTTCCTAAAACATCTGTTACCTACACAATACATTTAGACCATTTTTCTAGTACACCCAACAATGTCACCGTCATTCTAGACACGTAGTCAGTTGGTCTTCACACAACCCTTTCTCTCCAGATGGCCCATTCTACTATGGTTCCACATGCTATGACTATTCCTACTGGGAATGTGGTGGTTAATCAAGCTCTCATTGGAAAACCACTTCTTTCTAGACCTATCCCGTCACTTCCCCCTAGGTATCACGTTTTGAATACTTCCATCACCATCCCTACCCAGAATCTGTCTGTAGGGCAAAGAATTTTTATTCCTCCTGGGTATAATGTTCCTGCTGGTTTTGTTTCCACACCTACTCATAACCCCTCCGGAGGGTCGTACGTCCCTCCTCCACCTTTGCTTGGAGGAGCTAATTACTCTAGCCCTAGTGGCTCCAACCCACCTGGGGGAACTGTTTCGTCTATCACTTCTAGTTTTCAGATTCCTTTTGGAGGCCAACCACAATTTGGGGCACAACCTCAATTTGGGGCGCAACCTCAGGTCGAGTGGCAACCCCAGATTGGAGTACAACCTCAATCTAGGGCACAACCTCAGGTCGCATGGCAACCCCATATTGGAGTACAACCTCAATATGGGGCCCAACCTCAATTCAGGGGGAAACCCCAAGTGGGCGCCCATAACCGAGCTTATGGGAAAAATACACTTGTGTTACAAACTCAACCTTGGAATCTTCCTCTCCAAGGAAATCCATAACCGTTTGGGGGGAAACATCCTCAAGTTAACTCTTTTGTACCTCCAAATATCATCCAACTATATCTAGGTTCCCTGAATCCTACTTGGGGTCCAAACTTTCAGTCGGATTTTCCTTTCCAAGGAAACTTTCCAAATCAACCCAACCCTATTGGCTACATGCCTCAAAACCCTTCCCAACCGAATCTATCAAGATTTTCTACTTACATGCAGACTTCTTACAGTCCTACTGGCATACCGACAAGACTTCCTCCCCAAAGTCACCAGTATCCTCAAGTGAATATACAGTTGCCTTTTCTATCCACTTTGGATTTACCCGAATTGTCTAGGATATTGAATGATCCTATATTACATTCTCCCCATTGGCCCATCATACTGGCCAAATTATCATCTGACATTCGCAAGTTTCACGGTTGACTGAGAGAAGATCCAAACAATCATGTTATGAATTTCCACCTTTGGTGTTTGTCCAACTCATTGATGGATGACTCCATTAGGTTACCACTATTCCAATGAACTCTCACGGGTTTAGCAGCAAAGTGGTACATTGAATTACCGCGAGGCTTCTTTCATGAATTTAATACCCTAGCCATGGATTTTCTCACGCATTACCAATTTCCAATTTGTTACGAGACAGGAATCGAAATTTTGAGTTCCTTTAATCAATGTTCTACCACTTGTATTTCCGATCACATTCATGAGTGGAGGCAGAGACGACGTTTGATCAAAATTGACCTTCCTGATCAGTTATTAGCTGAGTGGTTCACCAAATCAATCATTAGTGAAATCGCCCATGATGTTTCCATGGGTGGAGTTGTCACTAAAGAGCAGACGATTAGTCATGCTCAGTACCTATATCTCGTTTATTCGCAAACGGGCACACTTTACGACTTGATCCCTGACTCCCCTCGCCCTTCTACCACCCCTACCTCAACAACCTCGACAACTTCTCATGTTGTTGATGGTGTGATTGGCACCTTCCATGCTGAAGCTTAATCCACGCATGCCCCTCACACCAAACCCAATTCTAATTCTTCTAATGTTCAACATGCTCTGACTCCTACTCCTTCCACCGACAAAATTTCTAAGGTTAATTCAGTTCAGTCTACCCCTTATGGTAAAAACAAATCTAAAAAAGGAAAGGTAAGAACAAGGAGGATAAAAATAATCCGCAATCCGAAAAGTCAAAAACACAGCATGCCGATGATAAGGATAAGCATAAACCTCGATATCCTTTCCTTATCTATGGTGACGATCACTACACGAAATATTGTCCAAGATGAGCCAAGGTCACTAAGTTCCTTCAAGGGACTGGGAAGCCTCCCACACCTGTCATTTTGTCACAACCTTTCCCTTCTCAACAACAGGCCCAATTAGTCATTCATGAGCAACCTTCTCCTTCCACCACTTCATATGTCCTTATGTGTACTGGTGATTCTAAAAATAACGACGTTGCAATCACAACTCAGGCCAAAGATTACTCTCCTTCAAAGGATAAAGTTGACGATTTCCCACCTTCATTGGTTCAACTGCCTTCCTCAAATTCACCTACCAATGGTTCTCTTCATCTCGAATGACTGGGTCTAGATATAGTTCTCCACCCTCATACAAAGGGCATTGTTTGAAATTATGCCTTTAATCCTCATGCGCGTGCTACTCAAAACTACAGTATTGTAGAAGACCTTGCGCAAGCACCCTCTACGATGTCATCTCTCGATGTCCTTCAAAGTTGTCTCGCTCAATGGAAGGCACTGTTAAAGGCCATTGGTGGAATTTACCCCATGGATATGAATTTGATAATCTCTGACTTGGAATATCACATTCCAAGGCTACCTCCTCAGTTAGCGTTTCAGATCCAAGTTTTGTAGAGACCAATAATATATGTAGAACCGTTATTGATGAGGGAGCCTCGATGTGCGTTATGTCTGTTACTTTTTGGAAATCCATTGTCTCTCCTCCCCTCACCGAATCAGACAATACACTTAAGGCCTTCAATGGTTATGTTGTTAAACCCTACAATGTTCTTACCTCGTTGTCTATTACATTGGAAAGCAAATCGGTCAATGTCGAGGTCGAGGTCTTTGATGCACCTCTTGATTATAGCCTCTTACTTGGTCGTAGCTAGATTGATTACATGTGTGCAATTGTGTCTACCCTTTTCCGTGTGTTACGTTTCCCACACCAAGTAAAAGTCGTTATTGTTGACCAACTGGCCTTTTTTAATTATGATTCTCATACTAGCAATGTACCCTTTATCTCGAAGACACCTCCTGGGTACGAGAATGTTGGTGTGGGTCTTCTAAAAGATTGAACTTTGATGGGTACATTCCCGATCCCACCACCCGATATTCCACCTCCTTTTGTCACCTCAATCAACATGATTTCCACCTCTGTTCGTGAAACCCCTACGTCTCCTGACCCATGGATAATATCCAACCCTGGTGACTATCTTTTCTATGATGAACGAATTCCTTTAAGTCTAGTTGAATCTACTTATCAGAACATTCAATCGACAACCCCTCCTACTCCCTCTCTCTATGATTCATCTCCCTATCTGTTTCACGTGATATTTCCTACTGATGAGATGATCATGTCAGTCATGTCTATGGAAGACACCCCATGGGATGATGGACATCATCACTCCATTCTCTTCCTAGAGAAGGACAGCATAGAGAGTTACCAATGGATTGCGACTTCGTTGACTGTTGTCGTCATTTCCTCAGTTCCTGAGTCCTCACATGATTTTTTGTACAAAGGTAAATTGAGCAACATTTCCCCTACCGTCCCTCTCGACATATCTGTTAAACCTGACATCATGGAGAATTTTCACATTAGAGCCTCTTGTTCCACCAACAAGGTTCACGAATACAAATCCCTTTTCCAAGAATCCCGCGATGTTTTCTCTTGGAGTTACGAAGAGATGTCTGGTATCGATCTTGATATCATTGTACATGAGATTAAGACATACCCGAATGCTAAACTCATCCGACAGAGACTTTTCCCGGTCCACCCTCGTAAAGTCGCTGCTATCAAGCTTGAAGTTGAAAAACTTCTTAAGGATGGCTTTATCTATCCTGTGGCTTTAATCGATTGGGTATCCAATATAGTTTCAGTAAATAAGAAACAAGGTACCATCCGCTTCTGTGTAGATTATAAGGAGTGTGACGATAGTGAAATATTCTCTTTCATGGATGGTTTCTCTGTCTATAATCAAATTAATATTCTACCCATGGACCAACACAAGACCGCTTTTATTTTCCCTTGGGGAACCTTTGCTTATTGGAAGTTACCCTTTGGTCTCAAGAACGCTGGTGCGACTTTTTAGCTTGCTATGTATTATGATTTCCATGATATTAAAAATATTGTGCAACCTTATCTCGATGATCTATTGGCGCATTCCATGCGTCACCAAGATGATCGGGCTCATTTGAGGGCCATTTTTTTACATTGTCGTTATTATCGTATACGCTTAAACCCACATAAATATGTTTTTTGTGTGGAGTCCAACTGACTACCTGGTTTTATTGTGTCTATACACGGAATTCATGTAGACCCATTGAAGGTTGAGGCTATCCTTAATTTACCCCCTCCTTCCACTTTACGCTAGCTCCAAAGTTTGCAAAGGAAGGAAAACTTTTTACGGCGTTTCATGTCGAATTACGCTGAGTTAACGCAGGGATTTACTCGACTGTTGAAGAAAGGTTACGCGTTTGTATGGGACGATACTACTAAGAAATCCTTTGAAGCTTTGAAACTTGCCCTCACCCGTACACCACTTCTTTTTCCACCAGATTATAGTCAAGACTTTTTCCTCTACCTAGCTGCTTCAGACTCTACCATTGCAATGGTTTTAGTCCAAGAAGATGATTTGCACGATGAACATGTAATTTACTATTTGATTCAGAGTCTCATGACCATCGAAACAAATACCTACATGTGGAGAAACTGGCCTTGGCAGCTGTTCAAGTTGTCCAACATTTGCGTCACTATATCTTATTACACAGGACCATTGTTATTTCTAATTGCAACCCCATGCAACATATCCTCACTTGACAATTGTTGGGGGGAAAGTACTCCAAGTGGATAGTGATTCTTTAGGATTTTGACTTAGAATTCGAACGTGATAATTCTAAGAAATATTTGGTTTTCGCCGAACTGATATGTGACCTTCCCTCCACTGAGACAGAAAATGTGGCAGAGGATTCCTTACCTAACGAATCCTTTTTTCTGATAAGTTTTGATAACGTATGGTACAGAGATATCATTATCTATATCCAGACTCAAACTTTCTGGCCCGATCTATCTAGCACAGATCGTCGTCGTATATGGTATCAAGCTCGCCAATACATCATTCTTAGTGACACCCTTTATCTTTGAGGTATTGATTCCATTTTTCAACGATGTCTCACTTATGACGAAGCTGAGAAATATTTGAAGGAATATCACTCTGGAGCATGTGGTCGACATATGTCTGGGTATGCCACTGCCCAAAATATCTTACGAGAGGGGTAATTCTAGCCTTCTTTGTTTAAAGACTGTATTACTGCCGTCCAAAAATTCCATCCTTGCCAAACTTATAATAACAAGATAAGATCTCATCCTGCTCCTTTACACCCTGTAGTTTTTGTCGATCCGTTCTCTAAATGGGGAATTGAATTCATGACATGTAACCCTCACTCAGCCGGGGGGCATGGATACATCATTGTAGTTGTGGATTATTTCACTAAATGGGCCGAGGCGATGCCTACATTCGATAACATCAGGAAAACTGCAACATTGTTCATATTAAATCATATCATTACTTGGTTTGGTGTTCCCCAAGCTATCGTTACTGATCATGGTAGTCATTTTCAAAATTTCATGATGTACGGACTTACTGAAAAGTTGGGTCTTCTCCATGAAAACTCAACCCGCTATTACCCACAGGCCAATGGCTAAGTTGAAGCGATAAACAAATTCCTTTTTACTATGCTTCGACGGATGATAGGAATTCACAAGACAAATTGGCACACGATTTTGTTTTCAGCATTATGGGCCTACCGGACATCTATCAAGTCTTCCACCGAGTTCACACCATTCCAGTTAGTTTATGGTATCGAAGTTGTTTTTCCGATTGAATGTGAGATACCATCTTTGAAACTAACCATTGAACTTCTCCCAAACACCTTCGCTGAAGAGGAACATTTATTGTACCCGATGCAATTAGATGAAACTCGTTGTGATGTCGCCTTAGTTACTGAAACTCAGAAGAAATGTGTTAAATCCCAATACGACAAACATTTCAAACCATGTGTTTTTTCTGAGGATGATCTAGTTCTTCTTTATGGGCAAGATCCTGATTTGTTAGGGGTTGGTAAATTCAAAACCATGTGGCGAGGTCCTTATATTTTCAAATGAGTGTTGGATAAGGGAGCTTATGATTTAGTGGATTATGATGGAATTCCATTGAGTGAACCCAGAAATGGGATTTACTTAAAGAAGTACTATGCTTAAGTCATTTTTGCATGAGTGCTTGTATTTTTTACTGTATCATACTCTCATGTGCTACTCTTGTGTGATTTTTCGTTGTTTGGTTTCAAACCCCAGCTGCCTACCTTGCGTTATGCTTGGTTTCCAAATGTCAGTGTCTTTTCTACCCTACATTGTCTTCGTCGATGGTGCTAGTTGTAGTACTCAGAACTTAGCATCTATTACCTAGGGAATCTATGCACCTATGAATGAATTGACCAGTCTACATAGTGTTTTCCTTGGTCGTGCAAGAAACAATATTGTGGAATACAGTGTAGTCATCAAATTGTTGACTGACGTTATCTCACTTGGAATCCGTCATCTTGTTGTACGACTCGATTCGTTGTTAGTAGTACTACAATTGAGTAATTTCTATGCTATCATAATTTCTACTTTGTTAAGGGTATGTTTACGAATTCGCCTCTTGGAACGTCATTTTGATTACATTGAATATCAACACATTCCTATATGTCTAAATACATTGACAGATGCATTGGCTAATTATGTGTTAGACAGACATTTGAGAAATTTATAAAAATCCAATCACACTTTGTACATACAACAAGTAAGATGGTAGAAGCCTCATATATTCATAATGATAGAAGTTTGTACAAAAAGTGTCTTTGTCCGAAGACCAAAATGTCAAAAATGTGAAGCACATGGCTTCATATACAAATATATAATCAAGGATCCTTCTCGCGATAACATATGATTGCATGTGCCACTCTATGAAGCAGTCGACCGATGGATGTAGATACAACTACTGTATGGCACTGATAGTGCCTCAGGATCTCATCAACAGAGGCATATGGGATGTCCACTGCCAACCCCTGCAAATTTTTCTCTATAGCCTCGTAGTCAGCAGTGGCTAAACCTACTACCTCAATGCTATAGTGGGAAAACCACCCTACCAACTACACTAGGGCTCTAAAGTGCAGGAAAAGATAACCATCTAAAGTCTCCTACTTTTAACAACTGTCTCAACAATACCCCACATTCACGCATAAAGTACAAAGTATAGAGATTTGGTAGTCTTACCTTAAACTCTGCATCCGGTGTCGATCCCTTTGCATTCGATTGTTCCTCGACTGCAAATCTCCTCCCAAGGCTGACTTGCATTCACCAAAATACAAACAAGAAACTACGAACATGCATTCTATATATGAATTAGTGTATTAGATGTCATAACAAAATGTAAATCAAACATAAAGATTGAACTCATCATTTGGTGGGATGGAAAAATTACTTCTTTATATTAATCTCACAAAGTCACTTACAAAATGAGATCGACGAATGCTCCTCGAACCCAGTCCTGGGATCCTCTTCACCAAGCTCCAACTGCTTCCACGTATGTTTCTCCTCTTCAACTCTCTCTAGGAAATGTATTTGGCTAGTAATGGAGGAAAAAGGCTAGAATAAGGGATTCTGGTTCAAAACTCACAATGTGGCTACAAATTATTTGGGCAAGGGGGGATTATGAAATGGGCATAGTTTCACTGTTTTCATGCTTCTTGTAGGAATGGGACCCTAACACCTTCTTTTACATGACAAAAATATATTTATTCGGTTGGGTGATGGGCTATGGGCGGTCAATTGGTTAGGAAACTACCCAAAAGCCCGTATCCCCTTGCAACTTTTTATTTTTTGCAACTTTTGTGGGTATACATGGGTTGTAATAGTGTAGATAGTGTATGTACGCGGGATGTAGTGGTGCGTCGAGCATACATATGTGGGAAGTAATGGTGCAGGGTGTGTACATCTTCAAAAATAATGTTTTTTATGAAGAGCTTTCAGTGATAGCTTGGAAAAAATGGCAAGTAAGATGGCCTGATGCCAGGTATGCTTCTAAGGTGCAATTTAGGTTTATAACAGATGCACCCTAATGTGTGAGGTCAGAAGATAATATGATGGCTGAAATACATTACAAGTCTTTACCAATGTACAAAGCGAGTGATCCCAAGACCATAGTTCAGGAGGTGCCATATGAAAAATAAAATTGTCTCACTGAGGCAGGCATACCCATGCTCGGGATGAAATAAATCATGGTTTCCAATAAAATACACTGCAGGTCCATGTCATATAACTATATAAAGTGTATCCATGAGAAATACACAGTGGATCTACATCTCAAAATCAAAGATATACATGTATAGTATCCATCTTCAAGAAGCCAATGACGCCTGATGGTTGGAGATGAGACCTTGAGAGCTCGAGCACCAACTTTGATATCTTCATAACTCAGGTAGGAGTGTAATTTGAGTGTACGGCTTCACTACCCAGAGGTCTTCAATAACTTGTCGGGGGACATACAAGAGGATCTCGGTGATCAGGTAGAGAACTTCAGTGATTTCAAACAAAGACTTGATTGGACTTTCAGGATGGTCGGGCATGAGGAAAAGAGACAAACTGTAGAAGGGCCGACTCATGCTTAGTAAAAATTCCCTTGGAAAATAGCATGACAAATGATCAGACTCACACAACATGATATTGACATAAGTTCACGATGCAGGGGGCAACACAAACTCTCCATATGTTTGGAAGAATAACCAAATGGAGGAGGACACAACTCTATGTAACGAGAACAACTTCCTAAGGTCATATTAAATCCCAGAGCTTGAAGAAAAAACATAAGGATGTGCTTTGTCCAAGGGTGACTCATTATTCTTCCATAAAAAGAAAATACTTTCCCCATCCTCTTTTTGGGGTATATTTGATTTTTTTTGTCTTTTTCAATAATTTTGGAAAGCTTGAAAAAGAATAAAAGAATGCTACGTTACAAAGGAGGAACGAGTGTCACAAACATACTAGTTCAAAGTGCAAGGAACACACTGATACTGAGAGAAAGGAGACATGTGCAGGAAAAGGACACTCGAGAAAATTCCTCCATGGGTCAAGGTGTCAAGACGCAGAGGCAAAGTGCTACAAGGCTTGCGTATTAGGCATGCTTCAAAGGTTCAGTTGAGAGAAACATGGAGCCGACATTAGGCCAAAATGCAGGAATGAAAATTTGATTAATAGGACACAATGATAACGCCCTTCAATGTAATTTTAATGAGCCTAGAGAAGGTAATCTAGGTGGTTTTTCATTTTTAGAGAGTCTAAAAAAGCGCAAAAGAAGACTCCACTGGGGTACCTTTTTCGAAGGTAGTCTAGTCGGTTTGAAAAAGGGGTAAACTAGCACCGAAAAGACATCTATTCAAAACCACTTTAACAAGTGTGACAAAGACAAGATCACTCGACAATCTTTTCAATTTTAAGGAGTCTGAAAAGAGATTAACTATGGACTCACTTCCTTTTTCTAGATTTAGTCTCCTTAGCTCGAAAAAGTGAAATTTGTTGAATAGAACTCTCCCGGCGAGACGAATATCCCAAGGTGTACCTTTTTCCTCCTTAATATATAGGCCAGAAAAAGGGGTAAACTCATGCCAGTAGATGTTTTTCTGGACCAATTAATGAGTGTGAAAGAACAAGGTCACTCGACGATCTTTTCACTATGGACTCCGTAATGGATTTTATTCTATGGAACAGTTTAACGAGTGTGAATAAACAAGCTCACTCGACAATCTTTTCAATTTTAGGGAGTCTAAAAAGAGCTTAACTATGGACTCCATGGGGGCTCCTTTTTCGTAAATTTAGTCCCTCAGGCCCGAAAAAGGGTTAAACTTATACCTGAGAATACTCTTCTAGCGAACCAGAGTTCCTAGAGTATACCTTTGTTCGTACAATTGACCGTCTGGACCGAAAAAGGGGTAAAATACTGTCGGACAAACATGCCTTCAAGTTTTATTTTGGCGAGAGTGAAGGACAACAAGATCGCTCAACAATATTTTCATGTTTAGAGAGTCTAAAAAGGGATTAAAGAAGACTCTAGGGGTCTATGACTCATGTATGAAACTGGTTCAAGTAGAGCCCACTGCTAGGCTCATACCAAGAGTATCTTCGATAGTCAACTTGGAAAGTCTCCCAAAAAGGAATAAAACACAAACCATGGTGTAAGTCCTCCCATGGTATAGAAATCATAATCATGGCTCCAAGGACAACCTCATCTGAAGGTAATTCAAAATCCGAGAAATCACGCAAACGAGGCTCGACAGTCCCAAAGGGTGAAGTAAACTAACCATATTCCACATGACGATGGAGGCTTTGGCCAGGATTGGCAGAGTCTATTAGTGAAGAATCACAAGCATGGGGGATTGAGGATATACAAACAATGAGATCAGACTCAGAAGGAGACTCAAGATCACTTGGACCTACAGGGGGAAACAAGGGATCCCATGCCCCCATTGGATAAACCAATGGATCAATTGCTGAGACCAAGCCTCAACAAGGAAAACATGATTGCATAGGTTCCTTCTCAAAAGAAATTGGACACTGAGGATAATACGCCACATAATTAACCTGTGGAGGGGTAGATTCTACACGAACACTAGGAACATATAAAGGGGTAGCCTGAACTAACGCTGAATTAGGATGGTGATTATGAGATTCCAGCTAGTCGATAGTGACAATGCTTCCATTGTGAGGGAAATGCATCACCTGGAATAGTGTAGACACCACAACATTCATAGCATATACATAATCACGATCGAGAAGCATATTGAAATCCAATGGGCCTTGCACCACTATAACATCGACAAGGACAATCTTCCCACCTAATGAGATAGGCAACTGAGGAAGAATCCCCAAATATTCACTAGGACGTCTATCAAAAGGAAACAACTCATGCGAAGTAGACACAATCTCGGGAGATCCCAAGACTTTCCAAACCGAGGAGGATAAAATACTTGTGGAGGATCCTTCATCCACAATACATCGATAAATGTTTGTTGAATTAACTTCAACCCTTAATTGAAAAGGTGAAGAAGAAGGAAGGTGAGGCTCAACAAGATCATACCAATCAAAGGAGACCATCATAGGGCTTGGAGGGGGTGTGCTCAAAACGAGCAGAATTCCCCCTTGTTCTGAAAGTACTGAACTGGAAATGCTAAAAACATAGTGGGTAGACACATCACTCTCTAAGAGAAGAGTGGGATCAACCGAAGACTACATAGGCGTGAACACTTTCTAAACCAATGGTTGAATAGGCTGCGAGGCTATATGGTCTAAAGGCACCTCACCCCCCAAAAGAGGAGTGGAATCAGTCGTTGATTGCATTGACGTGACCACTTTCTCAACCAATGGTTGAATAGGCTGCGAGACTACATGGTCTAAAGGCACCTCACCCCCCAAAAGAAGAGTGGGATCAACTGATAACTACATTGGCGTGACCAATTTCTCAACCAATGGCTGAATAGAGTATGAGGAAACCTCAGAAGACTCAAAATCAGAAGAGATTGCAGTCAGGGACCACAATCTTTGCACCTATAGAAGGCTAGGGAATAAATGATTAAGGTGATCTCCCTTGAAAAGCTTACAAGGGAACTTAGGCTTATGTCTTATTCATATAAGTTTCTCAACATAATCAATTCCCCCAACATGACTGGAAGTGGTTGGTTGCACATCTCCAACATGACTTGAAGAGGTCGGTGATGGGTCGATGACATGACTCGCAGAGGCTACAGACCTATTGCCAGTATGACTAGCAGTGAATGGAATTTTCCCCCCAACATGACTTGTAGAGGCTGGGTATTTTCCCCTAGCATGACTTGCAGACACTGAGTATTGGTATTCAACATGACTTGTAGAGGTTGATGACCTATCTCCAACATGACTCACATAGGTTGGTGATTTCCTCTTCCTATTCTTCCTCTTTCTACTTCGTTTAGACTTCTGGTTACTAGTAACTGTACTTTCACTAGAGGTGGGAGAAGGAGGAGGAGGAGACTTTGTTGTTGAAGGAACATCAACATTATGCCCATGACATAAGGTACTTAACTGAGAAGCGTCAAGACCATTCGAGACATTTGGAATCGTGCCCAACCAAACCGGTAGTCCCACATTCAACCCAGGAATGTACAAAGTGGCCATCAAAGGAACACCAATGTTTTCAAAGAGAGGAAAAGCACAAGAATCCCCTTGTGAAGGGGTTCCTTGGTTGGTATCATCTGTAACTTTATCCATGAATATATTATGCATAGGTTATCCCCTTGCGGGATCATTCAAGTCCGTAAAAGTCTCACACACTAACTCTGGAAAATCAGTGTTATCAAAGAAACACCTATAAAGAGGTGGCTCCATGTTTCTAAGAGGAAGACCAAAAATTCCTCATGCCGGTGGAGTGGGCGTTCTGCCACCCTAGGTCAAAGGCCCAAATAATGACTGAATAACTCACTATGGAAAGATAAGGAGCACCGAGCACACACTAAAAGTTCCTAAAGGAAAATCAAGCAAACCACTATCTAGTAGGAAGAATAGTTACGCCAACCAACACTAGAGAAACTTACCGGTGCAAGTGCAACTCGAACACGGAAACACCCTCCCGATATACTCTACAAAGTGTGGCCTGAAGTCTTCCCTAGGTACCGCAGTATACCCCTGTAGTCACCTGTGTAAGTCCCTAAAATAAAGGAAACTAGGTTGCCAGATCGCTAACAGTCACCAGGCGGGTACAGTCGACAATCGGGTGGACCGCAATGAGCAGGGTATCAAGCCCGAAACCTATCGAGGGTATCGAAAGTAAGAGTTCTGAAAGATGTCTGAGGACCTCGAACAGATTCGAGACCCATGAAGCTCCGTGGAAAATGTGATCAACGGGATCCCATGACAAGTCCTCTATATGCGTTTCCCACTACGCTTGGTCCATCTTTGGAGGGGTTATCTTCACTACCTTTCTGCACGCGACCTCGTGTTTAGACCCTGTGTTAGAGGGGGGGTCCCAGATAAATTTCACATTTACTGGACTTTAACACTCCCTATCTCATACTCCAATGTTTGATTTAACGTCCTTGAAGAGTTTCCTCCCCAGCCTAATTCAAGGCCCTAACCGTAAACTAGTTGATTGACCCTACAAACATAAAAAGTCTAGATAATTTTAGATTAACATTCTTTTTAAGGCTTGATTTACTCAAAAGGGGTGCGGTAGTGCAACGGGTGTTGTTAAGACTCTTGCAAAAAATGATGAAACTTACATGAACACTGGCAAAGAATGATTGTCTTTCTTATTTTTCTTTTGAAATTCTTTTAAAATTAGAAGAAAACACAACGCTATGATAATTTCTTTTTCTTTTTCAAAAAACAATGCAAAGCAAATGCCAAGAAAGAAAGAGATCTAACAAACTAATTTTTTTTTATTTTCTTCCAATCAAAGCAGAAATAACAAAAGATTCTAAAAGAAACTGAAATAACAAAATTTCAAGCTAAAAATAAGTTTAAAAAGCTAGGAAACACAAGAAATCTTTTTTTTTTTTTTAAGACAAGAAAACTGACGTCAAGCCTAGGCTTAAAGACTGTAACAATAGAGACCAGGACTAGATCAAGAAAACCCCTAAGAAGTATGACTTCAATCAGGGAAGAGGATGACTGCCTCTTCTTGAAAAAATATTTTCCTGACGCAGGCACACAATTGATACTTCAGCAGCCTGTGTATGTACATGGGTTGTCCAAAGGTAGGGCATGTATGTACGCGTGCAGACCCATTGCAGGCTACGTACACTTCTGTAAATTCTCGAAAACAAAACTAACTTTCAAAGCAGACAAGGGAGGGAGTACTGGTATGGCAGACCAAAATCCCTCAAAGACACATAAACTTACAAAAAACTCAAAACATGTAAACAAACCAATTAAAATACCCAAAATATATCCCCTAAAAACCCTAGAGGCTTCCCTAGTATAGTCGCCAATTCTGCTATAGTGGGAAAACCCCCCTATGGACTACACTAGGGATCTAAAGTGAAGGCAGAACTAACCTTCTAAAATCTCCTACTTTTAACAACTATCTCGACAATACCCCACATTCATGCATAAAGTACAAAGTATAGGGATCCGGTAGTCTTACCTTAAACTTTGCATCCGGTGTCGATCCCTTTGCGTTCGATTGTTCCTCGACTGCAAATATCCTCCCAAGGTCGACTTGCATTCACCAAAATACAAACGAGAAACTACGAACATGCATTCTATATATGAATTAGTGGATTAGATGTCATAACAAAATGTAAATCAAACATAAAGATTGAACTCATCATTTTTCAGGACAAAAAAAGTACTTCTTTATATTAATCTCACAAAGTCACTTACAAAATGAGATCGATGACTTCTCCTCAAACCCAATCCTAGGCTCCTCTTCACCAAGCTCCAAATGCTTCCACGTATCTTTCTCCTCTTCAGATCTCACTAGGAAATGGATTTGGTTAGTAATGGAGGAAAAAGGATAGAATAAGGGATTCTAGCTCAAAACTCACAATGTGGCTGCAAATTATTTGGGCAAGGGGGGATTATGGAATGGGAAGAGTTTCACTGTTTTCATGATTCTTGTAGGAATGGGACCCCAAAACCTTATTTTATATGTCAAAAAGATATTTATTTGGTTGGGTGACAGGCTATGGGCAGTCAATTGGTTAGGAAACTACCCAAAAGCCAGTATCCCCTTGCAACTTTTTATTTTTTGCAACTTTTGTGGGTATACGCAGGCTTTAATAGTGAAGTTAGCGTATGTACGCGGGATTTAATAGTGAATTTAGTGTACGTACATGGGTTGTAGTGGTGCATCGATCATACATACGCGGACATTAATGGTGCAGGGCACATACATCTTCAAAAATAATGTTTTTTAAGAAGAGCTTTCGGTGATAGCTTGGCAAAATGGCAAGTAAGATGGCCTGATGCCAGGTATGCATGTAAGGTGAAATTTAGGGTTATAACACTTGACTCTCTCTCCTCACCTCTGAATGGGAGAAGAACCTGGAGGTCGATGAGGTCCCACATCTGCATCGTCAAAGAGTTTTTTGATTATTCATCGGATTAAAGACATAAAAGACATAAAAATTACAAAAACATTATAAAAAACAAAATGCACTTGTTACCAATGTTCCCCCACTGAGAAACTTCAGGAAGAACCAAGTTTGGATCACCTCTGAATTCTAAGCCGACATATGTGTAGTCATCTACCATAAGCATCTCGGGCCTCAACCAATCAAAGAAAACGTCATTATACTTAACGATGGGGCCAATTACATGTTGATCCATGAGGTCACACCACCTCTTCATTCTTGGATCCCGTGGGGCTAGTATGCCCCACTCTACCTGTAGGTGCAAGTGTGGAACCCTCTCAAGGAAGAAGGACACCAAAATCGATCCATATCTGAACTGTTTTAGTTCACCTTTCCTACACTTGGTCAACTATTTTTTCATGCTCCTAAGAACCTTGTCACACCAGTTAAAGACTCGGGGCTCCATGCACTCCACTGCATAATAAAAGTAGCTCTAAAGAGCCATATGGGGAGATGAGCTCCCTACCATACGTGCGATGGTGAAAAGTATGGTCCATAGGGGCAAGTCCCGGACATCCCTAATAGATACCTTGTCGCTATGTCTCTCAACCTATGGTACACAATGTCGACGAATATACTCATTCATCGATAGCCTGCCGCCCCTGCCGCCTTTGAAATTCACACGGGATCCGCAGCAAGAAAAATCCATCAAAAAATAGATATCTTTCATATCTAGAGTGAGTATGTGAACTCCCACATGAAATACCTGCAGGTCCACATCCCACATGTGAACTAAATATTCGAGCAACCTCAATTGGGCCCTCGTGCCCTCGATCTTGAAGAATTTTAGCAGTCCACACTGCCAAAGGGAATTTACCATTCTCAGCTCATTCCCAACGAAGTAATCTTCGTCTTCATGCTCTCTCTCCCTCCATTCCAACATTCTGACCGTTGAAAACCTGCATTGGAACCACAAGGAGAGATTAGCATCTTTATTTGCCTCCCTGGAGATTTTTTATTGGCCAAACGTCCTTAAAACGTTTTTGAGTTGCACACGCTGCGGGCGAGGTCATCCACATAGTGCGGAATCACCGTAGGCCAGCCATTAGGCTGCTTGCGGTGATCCTGGATCGCCACAGAGAACGATACAAGGCGCTTGTGGCGACCTACGCGTGCAAATACCCTCACAAATTCAACCCAAAAATTGACTTCTAACCAATAAAAACAAAAAATAATCCATGGAAAGTGAAGAGGACAAGAAGATTACCTGTTTAGCGGTGACCATTTGCCAAATGATCAATTGTGCGTCCCGCAATCTGCAGTGGAAGTTTGAGGTAAAATGGGGGTTTTGGAACAAAGTTTGGGTGTAATAATAATGGAATGGTAAAAATAGGTTTTTACCCATATTTATTAATTTTTCGCTTTTCCATTTATATTTTATATTATTTTATGCATTCCACCTAAACCCTAAAGTTCTAACATCATTGCAAGTGTTTGATTTTTCGCAGGTGAGAAATCTAGGAGTGAAAACGATGAAACACAAACACATTTTTTGGTTTGTTTTTACATTTGTCACATGTACAGATACTTTTTGGGTTTTTCAGGAAAAACCTCGAGCTCAATATTTGTTCTTTCTCATGCTCGTAAATCAATGAGAACGCAAACAAGTAGACTTTTATCAATTTTTCGATCTCGTCGGATTAATTTACGAAAAAGGACCTTGTGGAGTTCTATTTAAGTGTTTTTCATACTCTCTAAACATGAAAAACCCCTGAGTTTTCTCTCTTTGGACTCGTTAAACAAACATCGAAATACCCATATGGGACCGAACCACTCTTTCTTAGGGTTCGTTAAAAATACTCCGAGGGAATCATCTGAAGGATGAGCTTATATCAACAAGCATATGTTATCCTCCTCAATCTTGCATAAAAATAAAGAGGTACTCGCCATAAATGTTGGGGTAAATTTTGGGAAAGAAATGTGTCTCTATATTTGTGTTAGTGGCAGTAATAGTCTCTCTTGAACATGACACCCATTTATCATGGTATTCGGGTTGGGAGATCCATTTATCTCTTTTTTGGCCTTCTGCAAGTTCATATCTTGGGTCGTCCTTGAGTCAATGCTGCCAAGGCCATTGTCGTGTCATTCATATGTTCAATAGAGGTCCAAGTATAAACAATCCCTATATTGAGTCAACCATCTGCAGTTATAAATTCCTACCATGTTGGCCTTCCCGGTGTCAGTTTCGAATCATTTTCATACTTTGATCTACCTCAAATATGTTACTTATTTCATGTCATTGATGGGGGATACATCAAGGCCCTCCTGTGACGAATCTTTTCTTGTCAACTTCAACTCATTATCCAATGACAAGACTTAGAAATCATTTAGTACGTTAGAGCCTGCATGCCTCAATGGCAGGTTTCTTCGCTTTCGACAGTGGGCTCACATCATTGACCCCTGATTGAGAGATTCAATTGAGTGTTCGACTTCAGCTCATTTATTTTCATTCGTTGGATTGTACTAAGGTACCTTTGGAGTCATTAACATCAATGGTGATTTCCCTCACACTTGTTAACGGTTTTCATCAATGACCGGTAATCAAGTGGTTTCTACCATGTTCGACTTCAGCACCTGTAATCGCATGGCCAGATTCGTACTTAAGAATGACATAATTGAAGACCCTGTATCTTACCATTTTAGTCCAGGTTGTGATGGAGTATTCATGATTCATATTGACATGTAGATCCACTTTGTATTTCTCGTGGCTATGTCTGAATTTGAGTTTTCTAGAGCATAGATCCACAATGTATTCTTGGTGGCTATGTAGAATCTTGATGACATGGATCCACAGTGTATGATTGGTGGCCATGACTAACATTTATGATTTAAATCACTTGTAGTCTGAGCATGGGAACGCCTACCTCAGAAATAGTATGATATTATGCAAATGCTTGATTGTTTGAAGGTTCTCGATTGGTGCACTCCTTGTTTCTGACACACACACATTCTAAAAGTATTTCGACTGTCATGAGTTCCAGCCTCTTACTTTGGGGGGCATTATGTTACACATTATTTTGGTCACCCCAATGATCCTTTTACAACATGTGTTCATGTTCCCAAGAGATCCTTCCTTCATGGGAAAAGTGACTAGCTTTCTCTTCTAAAAAACCCTATTATAGAAGATCGCCACAGGCTGCACTATATGCAGGATGTGGTGATTCCTGATCGTCACACTCTGCCATGAAACTAGTTTGCGACATCTCCATAGGTTGTCCTATAGATACGGTGCGGTGATGCTAAAAGACTAAGAAAAGGTCGAACTTCACGAAAGTTCTAGAATATGAGGTGGCATCTGTATGGTTGGGATCCTACTCGCTTCTCTGATTTGGTGGGATCATCCTAATATATTTAACCATCTCTCTTTCCCCTATATAAAGAGGGATTTCTCATGGAAAAGGCTAATGTTAATGAATGTTGAATAGGCTAAGGTTAATGAAGGTTGAATAGGCTAAGAATTGTATGAGGAATTCTACTTCAGTTCATGCTTGAGGGATTCATTTCAGTTCATCAAGTCATTGTGGATCTTTTTCATTCAAGCTTGGAGAAAGTGTGTGTGTTGGAGCAAAGGGCCACTGAAAGGGGACCTTGCAACATCAAGGCTTTTGGTTGTATCTTCCACTTTTACTTAATATAATGCAGTGGCATGTTTCTTTCCCATAAACCATTATCGTTTTATTGTATGACTCATTGATCACATGCATAAGATTTCATTGAATATACTATT
>ML782208.1:433137-460058 GCA_009831015.1 Picea engelmannii
TGTAAATCATTTATGTCCCTATGCATTTCTTCACCTTCATCAAGAGTCCAAGTAGGATTGTCTGGAGGCTTATTTGGTGTAGAATTTCCCTTTTTGGGTGGCATGTTGGCCAAGTATCACTTTTGAACCTTGATTTTGAGGTGCTTCTTCTAGACAATCTTTCTTCTGTTGCATATCCCAAGTTTAGGCCCTTATGGGTATGAAAATTTATTTTATGTAGTTCTCTGATATTTCTTCTCTGCAATGCCACAAGTCTGATCAAAATTGGATGTGCCAAGTGGAATTTATGGTAACTTCCCCACAACTTGCCGATTTTTTGCCTTTCTAGGATATCTCACTTGTATAGAATGCCCCGCAAAAAATAATTGATATATAATTCTGAAACTCGCACCAAAAATACTATAGACTGTCCACAATCCAATGAAACCAGTCCCACTCAATTTGGATACTCTAGGAAGAATTTTTGATTTTTTTACTTGGAACACCTTCTTGAGACTAGTCAAATACCCTATCTTACACAGGGTGTATCTACAAATTTAAGATGACCCAGAAGCTGAAATTTTTAATTTCTGTAAATGGCCTCTAAAGTTCAGGGTCTGAAACGTTAAAAAAAAAATTATAGCGAAAATTCCTCAATGACTCAGTTCAGGATGATTCCAGAACCCTATCTTGTATAGGATGTATCTATGAAATTATAAGGCCTCAAGAAATGAATTTTGAACCCAACGTACCTTGATCCATCTACTAAATATCGTCCAATCCGTTCCATATGAAACGTTGTAGAAAACAATTTATAGTGAAAATTCCAAGGTGTCTCCGATGTAGCAGTGAAACCCCAAGACCTTGAGCTCTGATTCCATATGTTAAGAACCAAATATCAATATAGCATAGAAAAACCTCAGAAAAAGTACACAACGCCTTGAAAAAGAGACAATTTCAGATAATAATCCTCTTCGAGGGGGCAACCTCCTTTTACCCCACTTAAATGTTCAAGTACAAGATGATTCAAAATGAAAATGTCTCCTTGGTATATATAGGAGACTAGGAGGTATACTTACAACTAATGGCCTAAAACCGACATAAATAAAATAAAATTACTAATATAATATGCCCCAGTTAAGGGGTAATGAGCCAATATTAAGTCTTAACAAAGTGATATTTAAATAGTATGTCGCTCATCTCTTGTTTGATAGTAAATTCAATGATTAGAGCTTAGGGAAAGTGTCATGTTCTGTCTTGTTTTGTTCTAGATCTAGGTGTATCTAGGGAGATCATTTTATGCCCGCATTTACTGATAAATCCAATAACAATCATGAATCAATGAAAATGAGCTCATTTGAAGAATTGTATGGCAGGAAGTGTAACACTCCAGTGATTTGGGCTAATCCAACAAACATAGTAGTTGTTGGGATAGATTTGCTAAAGGAAATTGAAGAGAATATGGTAAAGATCAAGTAGAATTTAAAATATTCCTAGGATAGGTAGAAACGTTGTGAAGAAAAGAAAAAAGTGTTTAGATATTTCAAAGTGGGTGAACATGTGTTCTTAAAAGTGAAGGCAAAAATAGGTTCACTAAGATTAGGAAGTTTCATGAAGTTAACAATAGGATATTATGGGCCTTTTGAAATATTAGAGAAGATAAGGCCAGTTGCATACTTGTTAGCATTACCTACATCCATGAGAGTTCATAATGTATTTAATGTGTCATTATTAAATAAATATGTGCTTTACCCTAACCACATAATTGATTGTAATGTGCTCTAGGTGGAGCACGAAGGGGATTTGAGAGTGGAACCAGTATGCATCCTAGACTGCAAAGTCAAAGTGCTCAAGAAAAAATCCATAGGGATGGTAAAGGTTCAATGGACCTACTACGGTCATGAATATGCTACATGGGAGCATGAAGAAAACATGTGGGAAGAATACCTACAATTTTTTGACAATTTTGAAGAAAACATAATGCAAGGCTCCATTTTGAGTAGCTAGAGTTCTGGAACCACATCTCAGAGTCCTAGCCAACTACACTGGGGACCTTGATAAAATAATGGATCATTCCTTGGGTTAATCCTGATAAACAAAAGGTACCTACCTTGGGTTAGACCTGATAAACGAATGGTGCACTCCTTGGGTCAGCCAGTTGAGAGGAATAAGAGATTATGGTTGGAACTATTGTTGGATTTGTAAAATTATAGAATTTTATTTTCAAAGTATTTGATGTAGATTTTCATATATGTATATCGACATAGTGTGCACTGAGTATGATGTACAATTGTAGGGGAGGGGGTATGTAACATCCCCACTATAATCCCCGGTTTAATTAATGCTTAATGTAGATATAATATGTGGCTAAGACCAAGTGATGTAATATGTGAGTTGTATTTCTATCTTTTAATAATAAAATGTGATGCCAGATGGTAAGGGGACATGGAAATATATGGGGGATAAATTAATACACAATAGAGGAGAGGGTATAAGAGATTGTCCAAGAGGGTTCCAAGGGGGAATTACCCATGTATATTAATCCAACCCATTTTTCCTAAAAAAAAAAATTGTATATGAACCTTCTAATTTATGATTGAGTGTTCCCAAAGATAATCATTGAATACATGTAAGAGGGTGGGTGTGAGTGGTCACATCCCAAATTTATTGGGCACATGGGGATTGAGTATAATAAACTTGGGGAAGAGTGTGAGTCAAGCAAGTAATCCAAGGAGATTAAATTTGTATGGGTTACTACAACAATTTTTACACACTCTGGTTTCTGGTGCATGATGAGCAAGTAGATAGAAATAAAGAGAGCTTGAAGCTGGTGTAATCATGGAAGTTGAATTATAGATAATAATGGAGTTTATTTGGAGTAAATTGGAGCTGAATATTGAAGAGCCGGGTTTTCAGTCCTGAAGAGTTAACTCCTGAGTGAGTTTCACTAAAACAACAAGTGTTTGTTGTTGTTGCTTGCAGTTTTTCCTATAAATGAATTCCATTGAGTTCCTGACTAAGATATTACTAGATACTTGTGCTAGAGAGACCCTAATAAATGAATGGGATACCTGAGGGACTCATATCATTGAAGGGGTAAATTCCTTGGGTTGATTAGGTCAAGAGGAAGAGAGCTGGAGGAAAATCGGGATAGTTGTAGGAGAATACTAGTGGGTTGTGAGTTTATGAGTTGTGAGTAGATAGTCATAGACCACCCTCTTTTTTGGACTACTATCCTCAGCTTGGGGATGACTGGCTATTAAGATTTGGAACAATCATTCTGTGGTTGGGTGGAACATCTACCCAAAGCAGCTGGTTGCACATCTATTTTGAAAGATAAGTGTTTTTTCGTGGTGTTGTATTTTATGAGTTAAATTCTTGTGCACAAACTCTGTGTATTTGAGAATGATTTATATGTTGTTGTAATTAAAATTTTTACATACATTTCATGTCTATTTTAAATGGTTGTAGATGCATGTAACTAATTATAACAAGAAATGGTTAAATATGGTTTTAATTTGTAGATGAAAGCTACAGGGAATTTATTTAGTTAGCATAAATTTTCATTTTATGAGTATTCGACACCGTAATGTCCCTCGGTTGGGTTGGGGGATGTTACAATCCCCCTAAATTATATATTATTCTACCTTATTGATATCATTTGTGTTGCATGTCCTTTTCCAGGATTGAGATGGAAATGGAATATATTTCAACCTATTGTTTAGGTCCACTACTAGAATTTATAGGAACATAAATATATGAGGAAATATGAAAGGATAAGTGATGATTTCTTGTCCCCGATATATGAACTAATTTTTGAAATCCGTCATTGATACTATTTGAAGAGGCAATACAAGTTGTAGGCATGATTGGGGATTGGTACATAAATGAAAATAATACTTGCATCAAAACTTATGGAGCAACCAATTAGGCTTCACACCTTTTTCCAATATATGCACTATATAGGATAGCGATAAGATAAATAACATATATAATTGTCCTACATGGTTTCAATGAATCAATAGAAAAATATCAAAACAAACTATGTACAACTTATCTAATCCACTTAGGAATTTATAGGATGAATAATTTCAATTTTGCAAATATGGAGGTAGAAGAAATGTAAGATTATCGGCTTGGAGAGGAATTTTTCAAAAGACAAAAACCAAATAAACAATAGAAACTATGGAAAGACATTGAAAACATCACATAGAAATACAATTTTCCTTGATTTGGGGAAGAAAAAAAAATCAAACCTCCAGAAGAGGTAATGAAAACTTTGGAGGAAGGTAAAATAATGGAGAGGCATGTAATCAAACATGTCTCCACCATAAAAAAAAAAGGGATCAAGGAATATATTGCTACACTTTCTAAAGAAATAATTTTAACAAATTTATTTTGGTCACATTAAATAAAATATTGGACAAAACAGTGCATGTCATGGCTTTGTGTGAGGTCTTACTTGAATTTTAGAGTTCCCACCTACCCATGACATCCAAATGTTGCATGGAATTTGAGAAGATTATGTAAATGATAACCATGCATATCCTTGTATTGTAGGCCTTGTAGCTATCTACTTGAGAGTGTTTCCTACTTAGGTTTCTCATCCTTTTTATTACCTTAAACTTGTATCTCCATATTTTTCCAATATATGTGACATCCATTGCCATAATATACATCCAATTAGTTCAACANNNNTCCTCAATTGGGGAATAAGGTGGAACACGACATGGAAACAAAAAATATAGAACTCCAGATAATCGAAGGGGAACAAAAAATTCAAAGACAAAGGTGTTGTCCAAAGACACCGTTACAAAAATTAAGCAAAGTACGCTATGATCAGAACATCATAGTGCATATTGATATCAACCACTTGATCTCCATGATGATAATGGCCCAAGGGGTATTCTTTTTAAAGCCTCAATAATTAACCAAATTCCATAGAATCTAGAAGATCTTATTCACATGTAATTGTTAGTTGTTAGCATTGAATCTGCCAAATCTATGATGTCAAGTCAACTCGACAATGATGCTTGAGTCAATGGCCTATGCATCCAACTCCTATTCGAATATCAGGTTGATCTATCCAACACTTGAATATCTCCAATTTTTGGTCGACTGTCTAACCAACAATCACATCGATTACTCGACTGAGTGATGTAGTGTGTTGGTCAATCACCGAACTGGATGTATCTAGATATTGGTTTACCTCTCGGTCAATTGAACTCAAGAGATGTTTGATGAACCATCAATACTTGATGTTCCAACAACACCCCATCATCACCCATCTCTGGAGATTCAAGAGGTGAAATTACGTCATTATGACACCCTCCCATAATTGCATCTTCCTAATGCCCAAGCATCTTGGGGAGCTTGATAAATCTAGCTTCAACTAATGGTTTGGTGAATATGTGAGCAACTTGATCATTTGTTCTACAATATCCAATAGTGACAATGTTCTCATGGAGCAAATATCTCAAATAGTAAGAATGAAGCTCAACATGCTTCTTATTACTGTGGGAAACATGATTTTCATCATCATATATAGCACTCTGGTCATTGTGGTAGATTGTAGTCGAGGTACGAATAGGAAGGCCAAGTCCTTCCGAAATTTGGAAAATCCATAATACTTCAGTACCTACTTGAATGGTGCCATGATATTTTTCTTTTGTAGTCTAAAAAGAGACAACCTTTTTTTTATTGCACGAACACACCAATGATCCAATGCTATAGTGAAATGCATACATAGAAATGGACTTCTTATCATCACTTTCACCAGTTGAATTGGAGTCGGTGAAGTCAACCAATGTGTATGAACTTCAACAATACTTGTGTTGATAGGTCTAAATTCTCCCAACAATAGTAAGGGGTTACCCCCAGTAAGAAGTCTGAATTATACCCTCACTGTTTGGAATAAGGAACCCATCCATATTATTTCCCAGAAATCATTGTTGGTTTGGATTTACCAGTTGTGTCCTAGTCCACCAATGAACGTGAGTGATGGATGGTTATGCAAAAAAATAATGTAGATGAAGACTATGTAAATGAAAGTATCTAATTTAATTCTAATCTACCCTATCCTAGATAGGATCAAATTAACGTAAGTGATTGAGTTTTGATATGAAACTAACTCTACCAATAACTTCACCTATATAAATGAAATGAAGAAATAAAGTTAGATAAGACATGCACATGAATACATAACCAGAATAGTCTAAGTCACTATATCACATACATTGGCAGCTCATTTTCTCAACACATGCAATATAAGAAAGAGTGACAAAACTGAAATAAAACATATATTGCATTAGAATAGTCCATAAACAAAGATGCTCTTAAAACCCATGTGAGAAACAAATATTTTGCCTGAAATAGCTCACAGCAAAACAATACCACATATGATTCCTTCTCTCTGTCAAAAGTTGGCCCTAAGGACTTCTCTGTATTAACATTGTTAACAATAATACATGAAAACTCTAAGGAAAGCTCTCCAATTTTACTTGACACTATATTACCAAAATATTTCAGAAGTGTATAATGTTTGAAGAGCCAAAATCCCCTTCAAAATGAGATTCTTCTCTCTTATATAATTCTTAGTAACTGTTAGATGACTCTTCACCTTCTTCTTGAAGAGGCATTTACAAAAATGGTCCAGCTTCCTACTTCCTAGTGACAAGTGTATAATAAGGGAAAAAGTGAGGTTGGTTGATATAGAGACAAAATAAGAAACAAGTGTTGACATCATCTAGCCACTATTTTGCCTTCATTCAAGGATGTTTGTCCAGATTTCCAGTTGGTCATACAAGGATTTGATCCTTCTATACGCTAGTTGTTCCAAGGTTGTGTTGTTCATGTCCACACTATATTCTAGGGTGCTCATGTCCATTACCAGGGTCACCATGAATTCTTGTATCATAGTGTGCAGTTTCACTAGTTGTAGTAAGTGTTGATCTATGAGATCGATAGATATTGTGGTGGTAGCTTCAACTACTACTTTTCTTTGATGTGTGATATTATGCACCTTGTCTAATAGCTCTTATGTCACTAGATTCTTCCCGAGCTCATCTAGCCTTGGTAATTGGCTACTCTTGACCAATTCCTACGAAGATTTGTGTATCCTTGAGCATATCACCATTGATTTGGTAACTTCCTTATCATCTCTCTGCCCCACCTATTGACAATGGTCAAGTGAAAAAAAGTATATTTTTGTTTCTTCTTTTGATGGTTGGTATAGTTCTGATGGTGCATTGGGATTTTCAATTATCCATTTTTTGATGTTGGAAAAACCTACATGGATAGTGTTGTATTGTGTTAATTTTGTATGTATTTGATTATTCTTCTCTATGATTGTAGAGGATTCTTATTGAAACAGGTGCAAGTGAGCATAGATGTCTATGATCGCTTCTTCTATCTCTCTCCTAACCTTCTCAATACTAACTCTGAAACTTTGAATTTTGCATTGATCAATTATGACTTGCTGGAGTCTTTCCTCCAGCTCTTTGATCCTTGCCTCTTTCTCCTCATTTTGCTTGCACAGTATCCAAATGTTTTCCACATTAGCATTCATGAATGAAGAGCCAACTGTAGTTGTAGCTATGGGATTTTACCTCACATATCCTGTCATAGGAACACGTGTGAACACCGATATAAGAATCCCTTCCACTGTTATCACTTTATTCACATGTTCCTACACTATTCTACCAGTTTGTTTTTCATAGGTGAAGCATCTCAAGTCAAGAAATTCACTCAGTTGAAATGGTGTCAAGAGTCCCATTCCCAAACCACTGCCTTCTTTATATGTTTCCTCGCCTACAATTGACATCTATGGGATATCAATTTCCATTGGGTGGGTTCACCTCCTCTGTCTTCCACGCCATTATCTTGTCTTTCTACTTCAAATTCTTTTCCGAATGCCTCTTTTGTTTCCTTTTCTACTTGTTCTACTGTCGTTTTTGTTGTTGATTCTGTAGTTGCTTCTTCCATTTGTTTCACCTCTCGTTTAACTGCAAATTTTTCTTCTTCCTTGGCTTTAGCATTGTCCTTGTCTGCATCGATATTTCTCTTTTTCTTTGATGTGTCATTATACTTTTTTTTTAGGAATTTCTATTTATCCCTCCTCTTCTTGTTAGCCGGTGCTTATTCTACCTCTTCCATTAAGCCCGAGTGTATCGGGGTGGAAGTGTGGGATGATTTCTCAACTTCTTTTTCCTCTTCTTTCATTCTCACTTCTTCTATAGCCTTTTCTTCATATGTGATTCTTCCCTTTGGATGGACACACCTGGTTAATATGACTTCGTCATAAGTATGGGAATTTGTTTGCACTTCTTGTTCCTCCCAAATGTCTGTGGTATATTCCCAGGGCAAACATGTTGGAATTAATTCACACACACCTAGGATTTCTTTCTCCTAAGGTTTTTCCTTGTTTATTAGTCATTATTTAGTCTCCTATATTTTAGGAAGATTTTTCCTCTAGGGAGAATATTCTCTTCAATTTTCACTTCAGTTTAATCAGTTGAGTGGACTCTAGATGCTACATAGGGATTATCACCATGCAGCATTGGGATCATCACCAACTAATGTGCATTGTCCTTGGTATCATCACCAGACTAGCGCATTACCCATGATTCTCTAATCTCCTCCTCACTTCAATCCGTTTCAGTCAATTAATTGAAGACTGATAGACTAGTTAACTTAGTTAGGTGGCAGTTCACTCCCGTAAATGCCCGAGAGACTAGACTAGGTGGAAATTTACTCCCATAACTACTGGTGTGTGTCCAGATCACTCTATACCACCACTATGGCACATTGGATTCTCCTCCAGTGCACATTGGTTGAGTTATACAGAGTATATCATGTGTAAATTATTCATTATTCATTGGGTTAATGAGAATTCTTCCATTCTTTCTCTCTTTCTCCTTCTTTCTCAATTTATCTCTACAAATGTGTGTGTTATTTTCTATCTAGATATATTATGTGCAGTTTCAACACATTTACATGTTATCAGAGCCAACATACTGCTAAGAAAAATACACACCAAATTATTTTTGTAGGTACCAAAGATTGAAGACATTGGAAAAAAGGAATTCCCAAAAGAATTCATTATTACACCTTACAATTACTTTGCATGGAAGGAGAGGATGATCATGCATCTTCTAAGAAGTTTATTATACAAGTTAACCATGAACACGGAAATAGAACCAACATCATCCATAGAAAAATCCAAATATATAAATCGAATGGATGAAGCATTCAGGACAATTTGCAGTCTCATTTCTCCTGATCTCCTTTTTCACATATATTCCTGTAAAACCCCCAATGAAGCTTCTACCACCATGGAATGTATCTTTGGAAAATAGTATTAGATGAGGGGACACATGCTCAAGGTAGGATTTCTCACATTGTATCCAAAAATCTTTGACGATCTCCAAGATTTTTTTACAAAATTTAAGGATTTACTGTCGCAACTCAAGGCTTGTGCGGTTGATAAATCTAAGGAGGAGAAACAAATGATTCTCACTGTTCTCTCCAAAATTGGTCCTGAATTCTTAGTGTTTGTATCCACATTCCATTCAGTCAAATTCACCTCTGGATCCACCTGGAAGATGCCTTCTCTTGAGGAATTTATCGAATCCCTGACACAAGAGCGGACCAAGCTCATCAACATGGGAAAAATAAAAATCTCAAAGGTGCATGCACTTACTGTGAAAGATGTCAGTGGTCATCAATATCAGAAATTTAAAGATAAAGAAAAAAGGAAATATCATTCAAATCTGAAGAAGGAAGTGTGCTCAAAACCATTCACCGATGCCTTCAGATCCAAAGGTGGAAAGGGAAGAAAAGGGGACAAATGCACATACTGCCATAAAGGATTCCATCTAGAATACGCATGCATGCAGAAACAAATAGATCTAATGACTCAAATACTTCAGAAAAATAACCTTGTATATCGCATCCCCGAGGCTTCCAAGAAGAAGAAGCCAGAAGATCAGAATCACAAAAAAAATAATTCTAGCCATGCCTTGATTTCCATCAACTCCTCTCTCGATGCTTGGATCATAGATTCATGAGCATTAAATCACATGGATTCCACACAATCGGTCTATTATTCATTGGATGCATGCAAAGGTCCTCCTATTTGGATGGGGGACAACTCTCCAGTCGAGGTCACTGACAAAGGAAGGATTGAACTCACCAACGAAAGATTCAAGAATGTGTTGCACATTCCCAAACTTTCCATAAACATTATCTTTATATATCATATGGAAAATTTTGACACCGAAAAGAAATTCATATTCACACTTGATGCAGTGGATATCTATGGCATGCAAACCAATTCCAGGGTTGCTTTCGGTGAGGTAAATCATCAATCTAGATTGTATACATTTTTTGAATTAATTGAACTAGATTCTACTTTACTGCTTACCCATGCTGATGAAAGCAGTAGGATATGGCACGAAATGTTTGGGCATTTAAATTTTAGATATATGCAACAACTTAGCAAGCATGGATTTGTTGATGGTCTACTAGACATCCATTTCCCCAAAGGAATATGTGAGGGATGTGTTCTTGGAAAACACCCTCAAGAAAAATTTGACAAAGGAAAGACACATAGGGCTTCCTCTCCTTTAGATCTGATACATAGTGACCTCATGGGCCCTTTTTTGCATCCATCAATCAAAAAATCAAGGTACGTGCTCATTTTTGTTGATAATTTCTCATGTTTCACATGGATTTTCTTTCTCAGGCAAAAATGAGAGGTCTTTCAACACCTCAAATATTTCAAAGACCTTGTTGAGACACAATCTGGAAACAAAATCAAATTCCTTCGAACTAATAACAAGGGATATTATGTCAACCATGAGATCCAAAATATTTTTCATGAGGCAGGGATTTAGTTGTAGCACACAGTTCACTATAATCTGCAACAAAATAGAGTTGTTGAGTGGAAAAACAGATCTCTAAAAGAGATGGCATCTTTCATGCTACACACAAAGTCACTTCCATAGAGATTATGGGCCGAAGCAATTAATTGTGAAACCTACATCCAACACATATCTCCCCATATATATTTCAAGGATAATATTCTCTACGAGGCTTGGAGCGGCCTCAAACCAAAAGTGACCCACTTTCGTATTTCGGTTCACGTGCATGGGCCTTGATTCCCTATGAAAAGAGGAAGGCACTTTATCCTCAAAGCATTGAGTGTATTTTTGTTGGGTACCTCGATGATGTGAAGGGATACAGACTCATTGATATTTCCTTGGACCGACTCATCATTGAGAATAGTGTCCAATTCGAGGAAAGTGTCTCGCACGTACCTCAACAGCCACATGCAGACACCTTTGTTCTTCCAACTATCAAAGAAGATGAGCATGCACATGCCTACTCTTCTTCAGATGAGAGTTATGATTCAGAGGATAAAAATGATCCATATACATATTTAGTACACTCATATGCAGAGTCAGTGCATCCAGATGCAGATGTAGATGCAGAGTAGAGGCCTAAGTGGGCCCAAACTACTCTTCAGGATGTAGGGGATCTTGTTGGTGATCCAGCCAATACTAGGAGGAATCGATATGATTTATAGGAGCCTCATCTTGCACTCACTACCACTGAACAATTTCCACCCAAGAATATTTTCTTGGTTCAGTATTCAGATCCACAGTATTATGGTGAGGCTGCTAGAAATCCCTTTTGGGAATCTACCATGCAGGAGGAGTACAACTCTCTCCTAGAGAACCAGAATTGGGATCTGGTTCCCCTTCCTTCTAGAAGGAAAATTGTCAGGTGCATATGGGTCTACAATACCAAGAGTGTAGTGGATGCACAGATTAGCAGATACAAAGCTAGGCTAGTTTCCAAAGGATTTCAACAGGTGCATGGCATTGACTATGATGAGACCTTTGAATATGGATTCCATACATTTGGCACTTTCCATTGCGACATCCAAGGGATGGGAAGTCCATCAGATGGACGTGAAGAATGAATTTCTTCATGATGATCTCTTTGAGGAGATCTATATGGAGCAACCCTAGGGATTTATGCAGGAATCATCTTTGGTCTATCGACTGAAGAAGTCTCTTTATGGCCTCAAGAAGGATCTGAGGGCATGGTATGCCAATATGGACTCCTACCTACTGTCACATAACTTTTTACGTTGTAATTTAGACCTGAATGTTTACATGCCTAGGAAGACTGACTCACTTCTACTCCTAGTTATGTATGTTGATGATTTGTTGATCAACGGTTGCTCGACTTCAGCGATTGATGTAGTCAATAGAACTTTGAATGATAGGTTCTTGATGATGGACATAGCTCTACTGAATTTCTTCCTTGGACTCGAGATCAGTTAGGATGCATCATGCATCAAACTATCTCAGGCCAAGTATGCATGAGATCTCCTTGAGATATTTCACATGATAGACTGCAAGTTTTCTATGAATCCTTTCTTATCAGGAGTAAAACTTGAGGATGGTGGGGAGACTCCACTAGTTGACAACATACTATACATACAGCTAGTGGAGAGCTTGTTGTATCTCACACACTCTAGACTAGGACTCTCCTATGTAGTTCACATAGTCTCCAGGTTCATCCAAGAGTCACGTGATCTACATTGGAAGGCTGCAAAGCATATCCTTAGATACGTACAGGGCACCATCACCTTTGGGATTCATTATGGAACAAACTCTACATTGGAACTCATCGGGTTCACTAATTTTGACTGGGCTGGTGATAGCATTGATCGCAATTCCACATCTGGTTACTCACCTAGTCTTGGTTTTGGGCCTATCTATTGGTTGAGTAAGAAGCAGGATGTTATTGATCCATATTTAGCTGAGACAGAGTACAGAGGGGTAGTTAACATGACCATTTAGGATATGTGGCTAGAACATTTTCTCACTGAGTTTGGAATTCATTTTCATCGGCCAATTGTCATCTGGTGTGACAACCAGAGCACTCTGAAGTTATGCAGAGATCCAATTCAGAGGCAGTAGACAAAGCACATCTAGATCGACATGCACTACATCCGAGACTTAGTACACGAGGGGATCATCGACCTGCAGTTCTGTCCTTTAGCAGAATAGATTGCAAACATCTTCACCAATACCTTCACTGAGAAGAAGTTCCATTCTTTGTGAAGTCATCTTGGAGTGAAGGACAAAGTTTCGTAGCAACTATTAGCTCTTATTTTTACATACATTGTACCTTGAGGGGGGTTTTTTCCCATGAGGTTTTCCCTCTTTCGTCACTTTATTTCAGTGTATATTTTGTATTTGGGTACCTAACATGGCCTCTTCTCCGGGATCCATTCTTTATTTTCACCATAGTGATGTTCATGGGGGGTGTTGGAGTTACTTCACACACACATAGGATTTGTTTTTCCTAATTTTTTTCCTCGTTTATCAGTATTATTCAGGGTCCTATATTTTAGGAAGAATATTCCTCTAGGGATAATATTCTCTTCATTTTTCACTTCAGTTTGATCAGTTGAGTGGATTCTAGATGCTACATTGGGATTATCACCATGCAACATTGGGATCATCACTAGCTAATGCGCATTGTCCTTGGTATCATCACCACAATAGCACATTACACATGATTCCTTGATCTCCTCCTCACTTCACTCTTTTTCATTCAGTTAACTGAAGACTGATACACTAGTTAACTTAGCTAGGTTGCCCAAGATACTAGAATTAGGTGGCAGTTTACTCCCATAACTGTTGGTGTGTGTCCAGATCACTCTAGACCACCACTATGGTACATTGGCTTCTCCTCCAGTGCGCATTGGTTGAGTTAGACATAGTATATCATGTGTAAATTATTCATTATTCATTCAGTTAAAGAGAATTCTTCCATTATTTCTCTCTTGCTTCTTCTTTCTCAATTTCTCTCTGCAAATGTGTGTGTTATTTTCTAGATAGATCTATTATGTGCAGGTTCAACACATTTACAAGACCAATATTATTGAAGTGATCTCTCACAGTATTATTGGGGTCATGTATTCTATACTTCTCTTCTTTGAAGTGATAAGATAAAAAGGTATTTACCTCTGATTGGGCTTGTGTGGTGTTCTTGAAGAAGTAATTACCAACATATAGAGGAATCGATGTCCGTATTTATTTTTTCAGTCGACATAACATTCTCCTGACCCCGTGTTTATGGTCTAGTATTTAACCTCTTAGAGAACCAACTTTTCAAGCACAAACAGAGGGAGAAAATGAGGAGGTTCCACTGTGTGATAGATCCTTATATATGTGTTGTGCTCGATGAGATACTAGTATCCAATTATCCTTATGACTACTATAGATTTATTGGTCATGCAAGGAGGAGTGGTGCAGAATATGAACTCATATAAAGGGGCCAAAAAGTGCTCACATATCTTCAGGTATTTCATGTGTTATTTGTGCTCCAATAGCACTTTACAGTATACATGAATTGTCGGTTCGGATGGATGTCAACTCCACCCCATCCTAGGGTATTTATGGGCTATGCAAATGATGTATAGGAGGTACGAGGACATGTGAAATCTTGGAAACGTTCCGAGTTGGGATCCTTTGATAGTGGAGATATCCATTGTGATATTTTCAGATAGGATATCATCCCAATTGAATGATATCCCTTCATGCACGCAATAATATATCAGGGGCATATATGACAGAGAGAATTGTGATGCATTAGGTTCCACATATAGTCTACACAACATGGTTACCGAGTATTGATAGGGTCTTCTTAGGGACAACTCATCCAATGTGAATTGGAGGAGTTAACTCCAAGTTTTATGATGATGCATTGATGGAGTTGCTGTCAAATATTTCGAATGGTAGATGGTTCACCGATGAGGTTGCGGTCAACTCCTCTAATGTGAATCAAAGGAGTTGATGTTAAGTGTTGTGAACGCATAAGATAGGTTGGGATTAAAGTTTCTGAAGAGAATAGGTCTTATAGGAGAAGTTATCATCAAGAATTACTCCGATCATATCAGACGAGTCAAAGAGAACTCCTCCAATACAATCAAAGTATTTGCCATGAAGTGTTCTGATGGGGCTTGAAAGAAAAACTAAGGCCACAGTTTAAAATTTTTGGTTTGACAGGTGATATCATCGTGGGTTATTTACTTGAAGAGAGGGGGGGGACTTCAAATCAAGGTCATGACATGATTTCAACATTTTTCAAACATGGTTTCGAGATGACAACCTAGGGTTAACCGTGCAGTTGTTCGAGCAAATAAAACACTGGCTAGGTTAGAAAGGGTTGTGAAACTGTAACAATGAGGGAAAGGGGGCTTAAAATTTAGATTCATGGCATTGGTTGCAGATGAGATATAGGATAGGGAATAAAACAAGGGAAGGTGTAGAACAAGAACAAACAAAACAAAAGATAAAAATACCTAACCCTAGAGAAAGTACTGCGTTGTGTTAGCACCATGTTTTTTGCAGTTAGAGTCAGTCCTAGATGAGTCATAGTCAGTGCATCAAAGTTTATAAGTTCAGTGACCAAATAAAGAGTGGTTTGAAATCATCGAGTAATGGGTCTGGACATAAGTTGGTTAAAGGAGTGTAAGGTTCCCCACGTTTAAATAGTATGGGTCCATCTCCCTAAGTCTCGAGTCATGTCGAAAAGGTGGAAATTACGTACCAAAATTGATTCAAGTGGTTAGGATAAAGGTCATGTCGAAAGATATTATGAGCATCATTCCCTAATCAAGAAGTCAGAAATGTAAAAAATCATGGCACTTCTACCATTTGTACTTTACACACTTCAAAGTGTACCCGTTGCACTAGTTTTCTGCGCAAATCTTCAACCTGCTTTCTAACTTTTCGTCACCATGGATTTACTGTCCATTTCCATGGTTTCATTCTGTATCCGTTCAAGCATAAATATTGATCACTCTTCATGCCTCTCCTTCACTTTCATATTTTGTGCGTCATCTATAGTTTTTTCAGCAAGCTCTGGAGCCCTTTGCTGCGTAAACGTTATTTGTTGCCAGTTGTTACGTAAGTCTGCTGTGTTTATTTTGCTGTGTCTCCTTTGTTGTTTTCAACCATTGCTTAAAGTATTTTGGAGCTTGATGAAAACTAGATTTTTGGACGAATTGTTGCTTCTCCCAGTCATCCTTCTTCCTTTTGAATTCCCTACTGTCGTGCCTGGTTTTCCCACTGCGCCAAAATTTTCTGTCACAATTCCCTACCATGTCAAGCCTCCCATTGTTGTTTTCTACCGTGCCAAGTTTCCCCACTGCGCTGAAATTTTTCGTCATTCTTTACTATTGTGCTAGGAATTGTTGTGGATGATTTTGTTTGTCGTGAAAAGATTCATGTTGCTACATTTATTGCAATCTCTCCAAAGTTCATCATTCTTATCTACCGCACAGAGAGGGTATCACAAGACAATTCCCCAAAGCATAAGAAAGAAGGAGAGAAGTGGCAGGGCCATGAGGTTTGAACCTCAGGATCTGGAGTTAATAAATGAAGACCCGACAATCAAGGCGTCTTTTGAAAAATCTAAATGTATGTATTTCTGTGAAAGGATCAAATGATATAATTTGAAACTGGCTGAGAATTTCGCCCTCAATTTTACTAGGGTCAGCGCGAAAATCGCGGGAATCACTTTCTGAGTAACGGAGGAAACTTTGTCAATTGTGATAGAGATTCCTCCCTACGGAGAAAAATGGTTTAAAGGAATTCCTTCATACATTTCATGTTATATGGAATTCATCAAGCTCGAATGTCGAAATCAGAAAATTGGAGTCAACATTCCAAGCCAATATCTCTTAGAGCCTTTCGGGAAAATTATGAAGATAATTAGAAGATATTTCACTTGTGAAGGAAGTTTAGATAGGGTGTATCCATATCACATCAAGTTACTGATGCACTTCACAAGGAAAAATCCCTTAAAATTACCTTTCTTCTTGTATCGGAGCCTAGGAAATATGGCGGACAACGTCTAGGCCAAGGTTGATCAGCTGAGAAACAATTTATTCCATTTTTCATTAATCAAGTTGTTAGTGGTTGACGAATTGAGACATTTGAACAAGGACTATGATTCTTTTCTGATTTTGGATAACATCCCAAGAGACCCCAAAGGAGACATTCCTCTATCTGCAGAGGAAACAACACTTCACAGTTCAGAGGCGAGAAAGGAAGATGTTACTGGAAAAAGAAAAGGGAAAGAAATAGAAGACTCGACATCCCGTCAACCAACATCCCAGAAGAAAAGAAGGTCAAAATTGACTGACAAACTGAGGAGATCCAAGATCCCAGTAAACCATGCACCAAGTCCTCTGCCAATATATTTCCCATGTGCATCATTCAACTAGAGATTTTTGAAGGTGCAAACAAGGAAATTGATGATAGACAGGTGGAGTTAGGTGAGGAAAATGAAAATGTTCAGGAATTTCTGCAGCAACTGAAGCAAGCGCAACACGTTATTGCCCAAGTTTATCAGGAAAATAGAGAGTTAAGAAGACATATGGCAAAAAATACTATTGAAACACCCACGTCACAAAGTCGAATAGGTCAGTTACCCCGTACCTCGCCCACAACGAGAGAAAGGAATGTAACTTGGCTTTAAAAAAGCTCAAAGAAGTCCAAGATGTAATCATTGAGCTTAGGGAGGAACAAAGGATGTTAGAGGAAAAAATCACAGAGAATTTCAAATAGAGTAAACCAACCGTTGATAATGCATGTGAAACTCTCTCTAGTGCTCAATCAAAATTGAAAAGAAACACARTTTTGTTGAGGCAGGTGAAGAGTTTGAACAAACAAAATTGGTATTTAAGAAAAACAATCAGAGATTTAAGGTTGCAGGCGACGTCGGAGGCATGAGTAAGAGAGCCCCATTTATTTTTTTTGGGGGTCATGGAATGGAATCTTTCTTTGTAAATATCCTACATTCTTACGTTAACAAGAAGTCAAACGCAACACTTGTGCAATGAATATTCACTGCGTAAACGCTATAAGCTTACCTAATGAGAAGGGCATGTATTATGAAACACATGCAAGTTTTAAAAGAGATGCATGGTCCCCAACCATTTCTGCCACCTGGAGTTGCACGAGTGACCACGAATGGACATCCGCTGCACAAACTCGGCAAGCACATGCTATAGCCAGTGATCACGTAGTAGCAACCAGAGTCCATTATAAAAAGGTGACATAGTTTCCAGTAGTATGCATGATTACTCAAACACCCCTTGAAAGAAAACGTTGATTTATCACAACCAGATGGTCGAATCACATACATGAAATGATTGAAACAAATATGTTGGTTATGTTATTATTTGGGTGTAGTTGGGTTTCTATTTTTATTAAATTTTGTTGAAAAGGTTGCCCATGGGGAAAGTGACTGAATTTGAGATTCTAGGGGAAAGTAGTTCGAGCATAGCAGCCCAAGAGGGTGTTAGTTTTCTATATATTAGATCTTTTTTATGTAAGATGTGTTGGAAAAGTAGTGTAGAGAGGGTACTCTTGAATGTAACTTTATGAATCTAATGGAAATATAATGCAGAGGTCCTAAAGATTTTGATGAAAAAATTCTAGTGGTGGTGGTTTGATGTATTGTGATCCTATCTTTGTATGTACTTTGTGTTTCCTGCAAATTCATGTATGTTTCATTTGTTTAAATTGGGAATATTTAAAGAGTTTAAAATTCATCTCGCAGTGCTTTAGACTCAACCATTTAAACTCTGTGTTTTCTTCTAAGTTAATTCAGAATTCATCTATAACAGTGCTCTGATTTGCTTTATGTTTCTCCTTTCTATCTCCCTATACAATGATATTGAAATTGAAATACCATTACCTATTTAGCCTTTGTCCACTGAAATATTCCCTTACCAGTCATTTATTTCTCTTGTTTTCATAGGGTTGACTCCATAGCCCAAAAATTACTATACTTCCTTATCAGTGAAACTATAAAAAACTTTCTCAAGCATCTAAATCTAGTCGTCAATACAAAATTATTATCTATCTGAGACTAGGTCTCAGAGAGAGCCCTCTCTAGATTCGAAAGGCTAGTTTCCAGTCTTAAAGTTGGTTTGTAGGTTACCTTTGTAGATCATTCTCTTCAACCCAACAATTTATCGAGTGCTAACACGTTGGAGGCTTACCTATCAATGCATTTCCATGTGGATGAATTTTATAAGTTTTGGATTTGAATATAAGGTTCAACGTTCCCTTTGTATCAAGCTGTAAATACTTTCTGACTTCTTATTGTTTCACGAATGATAAGAAGGATGGGCCATCAATAAATATATAGGATCTCGTGACTTCGGCATTAAATGCGATCATTGGATTATTATTTATGATCAGAGGACTTGGGATTAAGTCATACGATGCATATTGGAAGACTTTGTGGTAATTCCTACGATATACATTCGAGGACTTAACCCCAATTCCTTTGATTTCATCAACGAACATGGATGAAACTCCTACGATGGGCATCAGAGGAGTTGGAATCAACTCCTTTAATTTCATTGAAGGAATTGATGGAAACTTTCGCGATAAGAGAGATTCATCGAAGAGAGTGAGGGGAACTCCTTCGATGTACATTGGAGGATTTAAAGGTAACTCTTCCAATGTACATCAGAGGATTTAGAGGGAACTTTGTTAATTTGCTTAAAAAATTATTTTTTGAAGTATTTCTTTTTTCCCAATGTTTTCTTAAGGTAAGTAAGACTTCCTAGATAGGCTTGAGGTAAAGAGAGAGGCTGATGAAAGACTCTTTAAAAACATATAAAAATAAGGGACTCCATTTTCTCGAAAGGAAGTTGCAATGGAATTATGGAAATGGAGGGTTTTAATGCCTGACACAACAAATGGCGACACATTGGGAGAATCTATGAATCTTTGTAAGATGATATCCAAACATATTTTGGGTAAATGTTTCACTCATGACATATGGTCTCAATAGAGGATCAATAGGTCCCATATCTTGGATTTTGAGATAACTTACACGATACAAAGAAGGGGTGAGACCTCTCCTTTGACCAGATTTCCTTCAAATTATTTCTTATTCATATGATAAATTACTAAAGGAGAAGGTGTAAGGAGTATGATGGAAATGAAACATGAAGAATTTTGAGAATACAAGTTATATTTCATTTATCTGGTGTTTCTTCGCTGTCAATGAGCTTCCATAACCCTGATGGAGTCACCCTAGTGTCACAGGCCTTTCTCCATTACCAGTGAGAATCCATAGCCCCGATGGAGATACTTGCATGTCCCATGTGATATATTCCTTTTCATCAGTATATTTCTTATCAAACCATCATTTTATTGTATTTTGATGAGCTTCAAACTTTCTTTTGGATTTAGCATGACTTTCTTCAAGTTTTAGTGAGGTGTCGATACATCTTTGAATGACGAGGCATTCTCTTCCTAGAGACTATTGCGTGAGTTGGAGGGAAGGAAGATACATGTTTAAGGGTAGGACAACATCTTTCCCATAAACAAGGAAGTAAAATGAAGTCCCTATGGAGGACTTAGGGGTGGCATAATAAACCCATAGGGAATTCGATAAGGCATTGTGCCAATTTCTCTTGTGATAAACCATGGTTCGTTTGAGGATGAAAATTATGTTTTTGTTTGTGGATTCTTCCAAACCATTACCTTGAAAATAGTAGTTGGATGAGTATTTCAAAATAATCACTTTCTCTAATGCAATCTCATATAATTTTAAAGATGAAAAATAGGTTGCGTTATCAAGCACTAGAGATTTAGGAATCTCGAACCTCGTGATGATGTATTGTTCAAGAAAATTAATCAGTACCTCTTACTTTGACTAGTGGTATTTATTCAATCTAGTGAGTGAAATAGTTGGTAGCAGTTAGAATGTACATGTGTTTCTTGGAGGAGTGGGGTTTAACCTTGCCAATGATGTATTGTCACCATTGTTCAAAGGGTTCTTCAATATCCATAGGTTGGAGAGGGATAGAAACTTTGTGTTCTCTTCCCAAAGCTCCTTGAGTATGCATGGGAATCTTTAAAAAGCATAGGCCAATAATATCCAACTCTCAATAATTTTTGAGTTGTTGTGTGTCTTGAAAAATGGTCATTGGATGGTCCTTCATGCATGTCTTTTAGGACCTTATCGACACATTATTTCTCAAGGAACCTGAGTAACACTCCATCATAGTTATTTATAAATAAGATGTCATGCAACAACTGATATTGTAGAGACTTCAATCAGAGTTCTCTCTTCTCCTTAACATAAAGGTGATTGGGGTTTGTGCCATGCTACAGGTAATATTTGAGATCATTATAATATGATCCTTCAATGGTTGGGATATATGGAACCTGTTGTGTATACATTGTTGGTTCATCTTGCCATCCATCTTCCTCTTTATCTTCATCACCATTGTCTTGTGTCACTAATTTTCATAGGCCTTGACCTTTCATGATATTGGATGATTTGGACTCAAGGTCATATTGTTGTAAGGTCGTCATTCAATTTCCTCGTCACTCTCTCAATTCTCTTTGAATAAAAAGATACCTCACATCTAGGTGAGGGACGATGAATTTCTTATGATTATTTAGAATATAGGGTTTGAACTATTTAATAGCTTTGTGGGCAGTAAAAGCTTGCTTATCCACCTAGGGTAATTTAGTTCAGCACCTTGTAATCCAGTGCTCATGAATGTGACATGATATTTATCTCCCCGTTCATCTTTCTGTGGGATCACTACTACAAGGGAGTGATCAAACGCAAACGTATATAGAAAAAAATCCTTAGTAAAATCTTGACTTCGCAGAGATGGGGCACCGACTATGGAAACTTTAGTATTCTCGAATTCTTCTTTCTCCACTGATGTCCATTTAAACTGAATGTCTTTCTTGATCATTATTTTAAGAGGCTTCACAATTTCGACAAAATAAGGAATGAATCTTCTCACAAAACTAATTCTACCAAAGAATGATCTCATTGATTTTTTTCTATGGGGTGGGGGAATTTGTAGAAAGTATTTGGTTCTTTCCAGGTCCACCGATATTATGTCTTTAGAGATCACATGTCCTAGTAAAATTCCCTCTGAAACAATGAATATATTTTTCTTAGGATTAAATTAAATCCCATATTTCCTACATTGTTCAAATATCTATTTCAGGTGCTTTGGATGGTATTCCCTCTTTTTAGAATAAATAGTAACATCATCCAGGTAAAACACCTTGCTTTGACCGATCAATCATTTAAAATAAATATCCATTTCCCTTTGAAACATAGCTCCTACATTCATCAAGCCAAAGGGAATTATTTTGTTTGAGCATCACTGTCGAATACTCTCTAATTTGTGATGTTGCCTAGTATGGTGGGCCTAAAAATCATTTCACCCAAAAAACCATCATCGGGGAGAATGAACCTACATGCAACATTGGCCAATATATCTACATTTGTATTTTGATCACAAGGTATAGAAATAATGTTAAATGTGTCAAAAGAGTAAAGTAAATTCCATACCTCTTGTTGATATTCCTTTAGATGCAGGGGCAGGAAATGAATGGTATTTCCTACCTATCGAAAAATTATTTCAAAATCACTAAACATCTTAAGATATTTCACCTTGAGATTGATGGCCTTTTTAATACACTGAACTAAGGTTTCGTACTCTACGGTGTTGTTGGTGCATTCAAACTCTAGGTTGTATGATATGAGTGTTTTACCTTGGCCAAGATCGATTAGGGAACGTCCTTCTTCGACTCCATCTTGTGTCTTAGAGCCATCAAAGAACTTAGTCCACATGTTAGGAATTTTTTTTTGTTAGTTGAACTAAATCCTAGGTTAGTTAATACAATACATGCACTATTATGGGTTTGTGGGAGGAGATCATATTGTAATTTTGGTTGTGTTTCATATGTTTGTGCTTCATAAAAGTCGTAGTCAGTTTCGAAAAAGTAATTACCCAAGACAGAATATGCAAAACTTATGGGCTCGTTCTTACCTACTAATTTTTTCACCATGTGTTTCATGTGCGATTCATTATTGACTCAGATTTGGTTCACCTTACCCTTATACAAAATCCACAAGTGAGACCATTCAGTAGAAAAGTAACCTTGAAGTTTATTCGACCAATCTCTACTCAATAGAAAAGCATAACTTTCTAGTATGTCCACAACAACAATGTCTATAGTCTGGTGCACCCTAAGATCATATGAAAGTTCAATTAAGACATCCTTAAGTTCACCCTTTACTTTAACATATGTCCTATCTCATTGTATAATTCTAGTCTTTGTCATTTGTGGGATAACATTTATTTTTTGACAGACAGAAAAAGGCATGATGTTAGAGGATGCACCTGAATCTTCCAAATTGTTTTGCACATTGAAATTAAAAATTTCATAAGTGAGTATAAAAAGGTGGTACCTGAGACTTTGAGTATGCACCTATACCTTTTGCGTTTATTCCTACTTCTATTTCTAGCTTATGTATTTCATGTACCTCATTTTATGGAATAATGTTTTCAGTAACAACAAAAGTCATTTTCTGAGCATCATCGGGGTTGAAGGAATCATGTAGGTGTTCACATTGTTGTGTTAGTGAACAAATATCAAACATGGAAATATTAGCTTTTGTTTTCTTCGTGTATTCTATCACATTGTAGTCAAGGGTATGTATGTTGGGGCCGTTTACTATTGGAATATATTTCGTCTCACACATCTTGTCATCATTTGGTGCCATGTTAAGCTTGGTATTATTCCTAGCTGAGCTGGATGTACTTGGTTTATCTGTGTTGTATGGGACAACTTTTATTTCTTTGTTGCTAGTTTTACCTTGAGTTATGTCATTTGGTTTTATGGGAGGAAGGGGAGGAGTAATTTTTATGAGAGGTATCTTGTCTTCTTTGGAGGTAGGATTATTAGGGATTGAACCTTTTCTACATAAGTTATAATTTCTCTAGGAAGCATCCTTGATAACTGGAATGTATTCGATAAAAAATTCTTCGATTTGTTCATCATCCGAGTCTAGAAACCAGTCCCAAAAAGGAATGGTATATTTCAGAGGAATCTCATTAGTATTGTCAGTGGGAGCTTATGCTGGGTTTTCATCGTTTAAGCTTTGTTGATCTAAAAACTGATTTATCACCAAGGTCATGGATTTGACCCACTGAGGGAAAGTTCGTTCTAGGTTGTTTTTTTGGTGATAAGAGAAGAAACTATCATCATTGGAGCTATATAATTTAAATTCCATATGAGTTGGTTCAGATCATTTTGGCAGGTTATCTTGTCTCTTAAAGAATGGGTGAAAATTTCAAGGTTTTGATAATCCTTCACCAACATTATTTTTTGGATCTACCACTTCGTTAGACAACTTATAAACTAATTTAACCACATTATCAATATCATTTGGTTATTTTTCAGGTGGTTTGGTTAAAAGGACAGGTTTCTTTCCAACAATTTTAGTTTCTTCTGGATGTGAGTTGTTAGCACTGAGAGTCACCTTCAGACTGTAAGAGGATAAGCCTAGTACCCATCAAAAAGTAAATGTATTGGAATGGTTTGAGTAGAGAGAAGAAAATATAGAATAAGTAACTGCAGATCAGTTCGATACCATTGGGCTATGGAGTCATAAGCATAGTGAATAATGAAGGAATTTAAACTGCCTATCAGACAAAATGATTTATGTGGTGATGAGGAGAAAGAAGACAGAAAATGTCTAAGTGATGTACCATGAAAGATGGGAAAGATTAAAACATATCCTCTACCACCTCAAGAATCCATAGATCGTAGAGATACTACATCCAGACAAGAAGAAAAACAGAAAATATCTGATGAACCATGAAATATGGGCATGATGAAAACAGAGCTTCCATCACCCCGGGAATCCATAAATCAGAGAGATTACATCCAGACAATAAGAAAAACATAAAATATATGATGAACCATGAAAGATGGGAAAGATGACAACATATCCTCCATCGCCTCAGGAATCCATAAATCAGAGAGATTACATCCAGAAAATAAGAAACAAAACAACATGTAGACTAAGAAGACGGTCTGATAAAAACAATTCAAAGGAATATTCAGTAACATAATATTTACAATCCAATCCCTCAGGCTTACAAACTAAAAACGCAGAGCCCTACTCATAAAAATATATCGACTCTCCAGCCTCTGGAAAACACCCCCCCCCCTTCAAAATCTTAAAATGATCTCTTTATAATCAGATCAGTTCACAACTACCAGGAGTGTGACCTGGCCATCTCATTCAAAGATTTTTTCTGTGTATCCTTCTATCAGAATGTGTGTGTGTTCACCTATCAGACACAAGCTCGGATCATCATGGGCCTGTAGTAAAAACCGTCCATAGGGGTACCTCGGGCTGAAATTGATGTCTCCACGGACAGACACTCCATACCTTCTATTTATGGTGTGATTCGAGGTTTCAACCACCACTCCTTTTTCATTAACTGTTTTTTTTCTTGGGATCATACGATTAATTCCTATAGGGAGGCCACATGATGCTCTTAGATTTGTCATTTCATAAGCACGTGAATGCAGATCCATCAAAGGAGGTTTGGACCCACACCTCTTTTGAGCCCACAATTCACTACCTTCCGCCATGTAGCTCTTTTACTATACTTCGGTTTCGATTGCGAGACTGCTCAAGGATTTTAACACTCGAGAAAGTTGTGTCCCCGCAATGAAATGTGGTCATTGATCTAGTCGCTTTCTACGATCTGGGAATCCCTACCAATTTATCACCCCCGCTAAATTTTATCTTCCTACCAACTTTAGAATCATTCTAACCGCACTTGGAGATGGCACTAATTTTGGCACTGAAAAAGAACACTTCCTAGAGGATGATCTGACGTGGTGGGCTAACGTCACTATGATGACGTGTCATGAAAAGAGAGGTGACACATGTCGACGCTAGATGGATGCCAGGTTTCATGATTGATGACAGCGCCACATGTATGAACTAATGATTGCCGCATACTTTGACACTTTAGAGCTCGGGAGCGGTCTGTATGTAGAGTTGGAGCTCTGAAGTGAACGACTACCGTCGATCTGAGGAGGAAACACGACAGGGATATGTGGACTCCGGGAGAAACTACTTTGGAGGAAAACAAGAGTGGGGAAGTTGAAACTACCAAAGACCAAACTCCTGAAGTAAATATTGACCATTCGTTCTGGAGGACGTGTGGTGCCTGATCTGCAACTCTTGGGTGAAACACTCCAGATGAAAGAAAGAGGGGAGAAGCCGAAACTCCCAAAGTCCAAATTCTTGAATCAAACTTCCACTGTTATGTTTGGATGGACACGCGACAACGATCAATAGAATTTAGGAGAAAACACTTCGGATGAAAGTGAGAGGGGAGAAGTGAAAACTCTTGAAGCTCGAATTCTTGAAGTAAATCATGATCGTCCGATGGAGAAGAACACATGGCGTCTGATATTTAACTCTGGGGATTATGTATGGCACTAGACCTCATGCAACTTTGACATGATGAATACACGTGATCCGTTGTTCTGAACTACTCCTGGGATCTCTGTCGTTGGAAGAATAAACACGTCCGCTGCTTGTATTTTAAGCCCGAAATGGGTTGCCTTGAATGCTGCGTTTTGACGTTTCTGTGCAACAAAGGACTTGGTCATCTTATGACCCTTTGACAACTTTATGTGATAAAATTGGATCCACAGGGGATGGCATGCTCCTTGTGAGCTACCAAGAACAAGCAGTTCCAGTGCCTTAGTTGTTGGGTTGTGGAGTCGAGATCATATACATTTGTTGAAGGAAATAGGTGTTACCCATGATTTTGGTCATCATGATGGTGTATTAATGATGGTTTACTCAGACTCTTCATAAGAACTTTCTCCTAAGAAAAGTTACTTTCATCTCTTCCCAAAAAACTCATTTTTGAAGAGGGTTCGCAGGCTGCTAGTATCCCAGGGTGTGAGAATGCCTGATTCTCGCAGGCTGCCTTAAACCAGGGTGCGAACTTCTCGCACTCTGTT
>ML782208.1:461077-497549 GCA_009831015.1 Picea engelmannii
TGAAAAGACTAGATTGGTTTGCTTGTTATTTTTGTTTTCATTGAAAGAGTGGTTTGGGTTTTTATCATTGCTTGTTCATTGGTTTTTGATTTTCTGTACTCTCACTATCATGGTGTGGGTCCTTTTTGAAAAGTGAACAAAGTCTTTCTTTCAAAAAATCTTTTTCGTCTTTGAAAACATTGAAAATCAATTGTTGTAATTATTGAAAAAGAAGCAATAGAGAATTGTTATTGATGCGTGATTTGTTGCATTTGCATTTTAAAGGAAATTGTGTTTTGTAGTTCAAAGTTTGATCTGAAAAACTTCTCTCTCCCTCCCATACATAGGATTCATTGAACGAAAAGTGATACTTTTCATTCTCATCCATGCATTGTTGGGTCAGAGTCATACAACTTAAGTTTCACCTCTGTTTCCTTTGAGTAAACAACAACTCTTAATAACACTGCGCAATTGTAAAATTTATCTAGTAACTCTTTTCTAGGGCTCTATTACACCAACATTTAGCTAGGCTAGTGCTTTGGAGTAGGAAGAGAGATACACTCTCCAAAAGCACAAAACACACAATAGCATCTTGTGTTAGGGAGTGTTAAATTCCATTTGCAACATCTTGTCCTAGGAAGCCCTTCTTACACAAGGGTCAAGCACGAGGTCACATTGATATTGACAGAGTTACTCACCCTGCTTTGTTGATATCAGTGTAGAGATTGCACGTATTACAGGGATCACTCTGAGGTATACCCACAATGATGAGTGGAAGCCTTTTGAGTTGATTTCGGGCTAGATACCCTGCCCTTGCATGTGGATTGGACTGTCGACTGTCCCCCCAGGCTTTATTGTTGTTGGTGGTTACCTTAGTGGCCTATATTTCTAGGTTCTTACACAAGGTGACTGTGAAGGGGAAAGTCTACACGGTACCTGGAATTGACGTTGACCAAACTCACTCGGGCTCCTTGGAGGGTATACCCACGATTATGTGTGGGAGCTTGCACCAGGGTGTAAGTCCGTTAAGCAGGTCGTCAGCGTAACTTTTACACCCTAGCCCAGCCCCTTCTCGTCTCATTGTTGCGACGTTGGATTTCATCACCAACTAGTGGCTTTGAAATTAGAAGGTCTTGTTTGCTTGGTGTTTCTTCCTAGATTTTGTTTACTAGTGCGTGTTGTTTGTTTCTCGAAGTTGACCATAGGATTTTCTTTGTGAAGTTTGTCACTCGTTTATAATAGCTCCTCCACATCGTTCACATAGAATGCAGGGTTTATCTCCAGAGCATCTGGAAGGTTCTCAACCCTTGCCTACAAGTACACCCGAGGGCTCTCCTCAGCAAAGTGAAGTCACAGTCGTCACCACACCTCAAGTGGAACGAACTGACTCTCTAGAACATTTTCGAATTACAAATACTCGAGAGGACTTTCGACTTCACCTCGATTCTAAGAGACGTTTTATGCGAGCAAACTCTTCTAGAGACTTAATTGTTGTGTATTCTGGATCTCTGACTGGACCTGGGGACCAAGATCCTTTTTTGTCTACGGGTGTTTTTCGACGGGACCTTTTTGGTCCAGATTCACCTGTGATTTCCGAAATCAACCCACCTGTGCTTTCTGAAATCTCTAGAACAGAGATAGTACCGGTGACCACCGCTTATCACTTTACCGTCCCTGCCTAAATGGCCCATCTCATAGCTACTACGAGTGTTCCAATTGGGTTTACTGTAGTTAGTCTTGCTCCCATCAACACACCGTGAATGCCCAACGTCACTCTGACACTACCACCCAGACCTGTTAGTGCGTTGAATGCTTCCATTCCCACTCCTGCGCAAACTCCATCCGGCTCTCCTGGTGGTCCTTCTTCTTCTAGGCACTCTCTACCCGGTTTTATTCCAACGCTCCCTCAATTTCCTTTTGGAGGACCTTCTTCATCTTCCACTAGCATTCTTAATCCTAGTGGCACTATTCTGTCATTCACTCCAAATTACCAGTTTCTGGTTGGTGGACAATTTCACCAAGGTCGTATGACACAACCCCCTCTCAGTGGGCAAATCCCAATTGGAACTTTGCCCCCAATTGGAACACCACCTTCAATGGGAGGACCGACCCCACCTTATGGGAAAAACATACCTCTGTCCTTGGCCCAGTATTGGAATCAGTTGATACAAAGTCCTCCTCAAACGACTGGGGGGTAGCAGTTTCCAGCTGTGTCCGTAACACCCCCTAGTATGGGCCAACCATATCCAGGTTCGTTCAATCCCATTTGGGGGGAGAATGCTCAAACTCAAGCCCCTGTTCCAGGGTATACTCCTATGAGCTACTATCCTCTCCAACCACCACCGAATATGCCTAGGTCTTCACATTATATGCAGACTGCTTATGGCCCTACTGGTTTGCCGACAAGGCTTCCTCCCCAAATCCACCAGTACCCGTAGGTGAATCGAAAGTTACCCTTTATTGCCACTTTGGATCTTCCGGATTTGTCAAGGATTTTAAATGATCCTATTCGTCACTCTCCCTAATGGCCTGTTATACCAGCCAAGCTTCCATCAGACATTCCTAAATTCGACGGCAAAGCGGGAGAGGACCCAAACAATCACGTTATGACTTTTCACCTATGGTGTTCATCCAACTCGTTGATGGATGACTCTATTCATTTACGTATTTTTCAACGAACCCTTATCGGTTCTACTGCGAAGTGGTATATCGAATTTCCATGAGGTTTCTTCTCTGACTTCAACACCCTAGCTATGGCTTTCCTTATGCATTACCAGTTACCAATCCGTTATGACACAGGGACCAAGATTTTGACTTCCTTCAAACAAACAAAAAGGCACTCATATATCTGATCACATCCATGAGTGGCGAAGGAGACAACGTCTCATTAAACTTGATCTCCCCGATCAGTTGCTGGCAGAGTGGTTCACAAAATCATTTGTGAACGACATTGGTAAGGACATTGACATAGGTGGTGTAGTCACGGAAGAGCAGGCTATAAGTCGTGCTCAATATCTTGACCTCGTTTACTCACAAACGGGGAACCTTTAAGATTTACTACCTGAATTACCTCGTCCTAATATTTCCAGCACTTCTACTGCTCCAGCTGCCTCGCATGCAGCTGACGGTGTGGATGGTACTTCCCAATCCCAACCACATTCTGTGTCAAGCACAAACCCTAAATCTGCTTCTTCTAATGTTCAAAATGCTCCGTCTCCTGCCCCTCCCACTGGCAAGACTTCTGAAGTAAATGCGGTCCAATCTACCCCAGCTGGTAAAAACAAATCTAAAAAGGGGAGAGGTAAGAATAAGGAGGGAAAAAATAATTCTCAAGCAGAGAAAACCAAAACTACCCCTGTTGACGATCAGGATAAGCGCAAACCACGATACCCTTGTCTTATCTATGGTGATGATCACTACATGAAGGATTGTCCACGATGTTCTGAGGTCACTAAGTTGCTTCAAGGAGCTCCAAAACCACCTACACCGGCCGTTTTGTCCCAACCCTTCCCGTCTCAACAAAAGGCCCAGTTGGTCATTCATGACCAACCCTCCTCTTCTACTATATCATATGTTTTGATGTGTACTGGTGATTCTAAGCAGAGTAACGTTGCACTCACTACTCGCGCCAAAGATTATTCTCCCTCTAAAGAGAAGGTTGATGATCTACCACCTTCCTTGGCACAACACTCTCCAGCGACTCCACCTACCAACGGTCCTCTTCATCTCGAACGACCGAGCCTCGACACAATTCTGCGACCCCCCCCAAAGGGTGTCGTTCGGAAATCGACTTTCAATCCTCATGCTCATGCCGCCTAGAACTACAACATTGTTGAAGATCTGGCCCAAGCACCTTCTGCGATGTCAGCCCTTGAAGTCCTTCAAACTTGTCCCACACAACGGAAGGCACTGTTGAAAGCTATCGGTGCAATTGACCCGACGGATACGAATTTAATAATCTTTGACTTGGAAGATCAAATTCCAAGGTTACCCCCTCAACTCGCTTTCCAGATCTAAGTGATTGTCTCTAACAAAAACATTTGTCGAACCGTTATCGACGAGGGTGCCTCGACGTGTGTCATGTCTCTTGCTTACTGGAAATCCATTGGCTCTCCTTCTTTGAATGAATCCTAGAACACTCTTAAATCCTTCAATGGATCTGATTTTAAGCCCTACGGTGTTCTTCCTTCATTGCCCATCACGTTATAAGGAAAAACGGTCCAAGTCGAAGTGGAAGTCTTTGACGCTCCCCTTGATTATAATATTCTACTTGGCCGCAGCTGGATCGATTCCATGTGCACGGTGGTGTCGACCCTTTTCTGTGTGGTACATTTCCCACATCAAGGTAAGGTAGTCACCGTCGATCAACTAGCCTTCTTCAATTCCGATGCCCATACTGGCAACGTACCGTTTATCGCTAAAACCCCACTGGGTTATGAGAACGTCGGTGTAGGCCTTCTCAAGGACTCTTCGTTAATGGTTACTTTCCCCATTCCACCGCCTGATGTTCCATGCTCGTCATTTTATTCCATCAACATGATCTCCACCTTTCCTCATGAACTTCCTGCGTCTCACGACCCCTGGATAGTACCTAGCCCTGGAGATCATCTTCATTTCGGCGATGAAATGTCGTTAAGTCTAGTTGAATCCACTTATCAGGCCATTCAATCGGAAACACCTTCTACCCCCTCTGTTGATGAGTTGTCTCCCGATCCTTTCTGTGTAGTTTTTCCCACCGACGAGATGATCATGTCTGTCATGGAGGACACCCCTTGGGACGATGAGCATCATCGTTCCATCCATTTTCTGGAGCAACATACTCTTGAGAACTACCAATGGATTTCGACCCCCTCGACCGTTGTTGTCATCTCGACCATTCCTGAGTCTGCACACGATGTGTTTTCCGAAGGGAACTTAAGTAATATCTCGCCCACGATTCCCCATGACATATCCATCAAACCTGGAATCGTCGAAAATGTCCATATTGGAGCTTCGTGTTCTCCTGACGAAGTCGTCACCTACACGTCCCTTTTCAAAGAGTTTTGTGACATCTTCACCTGGAGCTACGAAGAAATGTCGGGTATCGACCCTGACATTGTGATACATGAGATCAAGACATACCCCGACGCTAAACCCGTCCGGCAATGCCTTTTTCCCGTTCACCCACGTAAAGCGGCTGCTATAAAGCTCGAAGTCGAGAAACTTCTGAAAGCCGGCTTTATTTATCCGGTGGCTCTTACAGACTGGGTTTCCAATCTTGTCCCGATTGACAAGAAACAAGGCACAATTCGTGTATGCGTTGATTATAGGGATATCAACAAAGCTTGTCCAAAAGACAAAATTTCCTACCCCTTTCGTCGATCAGATTGTCGATGACTGCGCCGGAAGTGAAATCTTCTCTCTCATGGATGGTTTTTTCGGATATAATCAAATCAACATTGTTCCCGAGGATCAACCTAAGACTGCTTTTATTTGTCCTTGGGGTACTTTTGCCTATCGAAAACTTCCTTTCGGTCTCAAGAACGCTGGTACAACTTTTCAACGTGCTATGTATTATGCTTTCCATGATATCAAGCACATCGTTCAACCCTATTTGGATGATTTACCCGCTCATTCAATGCACAGAGTCGATCACCCAACCCACCTCCGAGCCATTTTCATTCGTTGTCGGTTCTACCGTATACGTTTGAATCCTCATAAGTGCATTTTCTGTGTGGAATCCGGTCATCTTCTAGGTTTTATCGTTTCGCGTCAAGGGATCCGAGTGGATCCGTTAAAGGTTGAGGCAATCCTTAATCTCCCTCCTCCTTCTACACTTCGCCAGTTGCAAAGTTTGCAGGGGAAAGCAAACTTTCTTCATCGTTTTATCCCAAATTACGCCGAGATAACTCGTGGATTTACACGGCTATTAAAAGAGGATTCAGAGTTCGTCTGGGGTACCATAGCCAAAAATGCTTTTGAAGCTTTGAAATTGTCCCTAACACGTGCTTCGCTTCTCTTTCCCCTTGATTACAGTCGCGGTTATTTCCTTTATCTTGCTGCCTCAGAGTACACTATTGGTATGGTCCTTGTCCAAGAGGATGATGCTAACGACGAACATGTTATCTACTACTTGAGTTGAAATCTCATGCCTACTGAAATCAAGTATTTACATGTCGAAAAACTGGCCTTGGCTGCCATTCAAGCCATCTAGCGCTTCCGGCACTATATCCTCTCATGCAAGACTACAGTGATTTCTCATTGCAACCCTATGCAACACATTCTGACACGTCAATTGCTAGGGGGAAAATACTCCAAATGGATTGTGATACTCCGGGAGTTTGACTTGGAATTCGAATGCGCCAAGTCCAAGAAGTCCTTAGTTTTTGCTGAGTTGATATGCGACTTTCCCCATTCTGCAACGAAAAACGTAGCAGTTGATTCATTACCCGATGAATCTCTTTTCCTTATGAGCACTGATGATGTTTGGTATGGGGATATCATTATATATCTCCAAACCTAGACTTTCTGGCCAACTTTGTCCAGTATTGAACGACGTCGAATACGATATCAAGATCGTCAATACATTATCCTCAGGGATACTCTTTATCATCGGGGAATTGACTCTGTTTTTCGACGTTGTCTAACGTTCGACGAAGCCGAGAAAGCTCTGAATGACTGTCATTCTGGAGCCTGTGGTGGTCATATGTCTGGGTATGCTACTGCCCAGAAGATCTTATGCGCAGGGTATTTTTGGCCTTCATTATTTAACGACTGCATCATCACTGTTCAGAAATGCCATGCTTGCCAGACCTATAATCAAAAGATACGGTCACATCCCGCTCCTCTTCACCCTGTGGTCTTAGTTGGTCCCTTTGCGAAATGGGGCATCGATTTCATGACATGTCACCCTCACTCGGCTGGAGGGCATGGTTACATCATTGTAGTTGTTGATTACTTTACGAAATGGGCCGAGGCAATGTCGACATTTGACAACATTGGAAAGACCGCAACATTATTCATTTTTAATCACGTCATAGCTCGTTTTGGTGTTCCCCAAGCTATCATCACCGATCACGGTAGCCATTTTAGAAACTTCATGATGTCTGAACTTACGGAAAATTTGGGTCTTCGCCATAATAACTCAACACCCTATTATCCACAAGCCAATGGACAAGTCGAAGCGATTAACAAAGTTCTCATAACTATGCTCCGACGAATGATAGGGATTCATAAAACAATTTGGCACACAATGTTGTTTTCGGCATTGTGTTCGTACCAGACATCCGTCAAGTCCGTTACTGGGTTTACACCTTTTCGGTTAGTCTATGGTGTTGAAGCCATTCTCCCTATTGAATGCGAGATACCCTCTTTAAAGCTAGTTGTTGAACTCCTACCCAACACTTCTGCTGAGGAAGAATGTCTATTGTATCTTATGCGATTAGATGAAACTCTACGCGATGCCACCCTAGTCATAGAAGCTCAGAAAAAGCGTGTCAAGGCCCAATACGACAAGCATGTCAACCCTCGCGTTTTCTCCGAAGGTGATCTTGTTCTTCTCTATGAACAAGATCAAAATATGTTAGGAGCTAGGAAATTCGAAGCCATGTGGCGAGGTCCTTATATCGTTCGATGAGTTTTGGAAAAAGGAGCTTATGAGTTAGTAGATTACGATGGTATCCCTTTGAGTGAACCCAGGAATGGGTTGTACTTGAAGAAGTACTATGCATAAAATCATATGTGCACGAGTACTTGTATTTTTATTGTATCATACTTCTTGTGTGTTACTATAGCTTGCTTTTGTCGTTATCTGATCTCTTCCCTTATGTGACATTGTGTTTGATTTTCAGATGTCAGAGTCTTTGCTACCCTATATTGGCTTCGCTAATGGCACTAGCCATAGTAATTAGAACCTTGCTTCCACTTCATGGGCAATTTACGCCCCTACAAACGAACTTGTCTCCTTACAAGGTGTGTGCCTCGGCCGTGCGACCAACAACATTGCAGAGTATAGCGCCATTATTGAATTATTGGTTGATGTTATCTCGCTCAGAATTCGTCATTTGGTTGTGCGACTTGATTCGCAGCTTGTAGTACTACAGTTAAGTAATGTCTATACTATTCGAAGTCCTACTTTGTTACGGGTGTATTTGCGAATTCGCCTCTTGGAACGTTATTTTGATTACATTGAATATCAACATATTCCTAGATGTCTAAATACATTAATATATGCATTAGCTAACTATGTATTAGACAGACATTTGGATCATTTATAAATCAATCACATCAATTCACATAATACATGATAAACCGGTAGAAGTTGTCTGTATATATAACGATCAAAAGAGTTTTTAACAAAAAGTTTTGTCCGAAGACCAAAATGTCAAAATCTGAAGCTCATAGCTTCTACAAAGTGACGTCATGGATGAAATTCACGGTAACACATGACTGCCCGAGCAACCCTATGGAGCAGTTGACTCATGGACCCTGACACTCCTACAGTATGACGCTAATCGCGTCGTGGAACCTCTTCAAGACGCATGTCTGGAATATCTACGGTCAGGCGCTCTAGATTTTGTTCCACCACTTGATATTCCTCGACATATTGTGGAGTTGTCGCTACCTCTCCTCGCCAATGAATGGGAGAAGTACCAGGAGGTCGGTAAGGTCCAACATCTGTGTCATCAAAAACGAATTGTGTATTTAGTCTTTGGACGAACTTATAAAACAAAAACATTTGAATATGATAAAAATTCACAAAAACATTTAAAAAGGAAAAATGTGTGTACTTCTTACCAAGGTCCCCCCACTGAGAATCCTCTGGCAGTACTAAGTTCGGATCTCCTCAGAAATCCAACCCGGCATAAGCATAATCGTCAACCATCAACATCTGTGGTTGAAGCTAGTCAAAGAAGGTATCATCATACTTGATGATCAGTCCAACTACATGTCGGGCCATAAGCTGACACCATCTCAGCATCCTTGGATCCCTGGGAGCCGATAAATTCCACTCAACCTGCAGCCTCAATAATGGAACCCTCTCAAGGAATAAGGACACTAGAAAAGATCCGTACCCGAATTGCTTCAGGTTGCCTCGTCTGCATTTGGTCAACTGTCTTTTTATGCTACGAAGCATTGCATCTGCCCAGTTGAAAACCCGAGGTTCAGTACACTCAATAGCATACTGGAAGTAACTCTGTAATACCATGTGAGGAGCAGAACTCCCAGCCATCCAAGCTATGGTGAATAGGATAGTACGGAGAGTCAAATCTTGTACCCCTCAAATAGATACTTTTCCTTTCTTTCTCCCTGCCTTAGGAACACAGTGTAAACGACAATACTCACTCATGGGCAGCCCACCACCTCTGCTACCAGTCAGGCTCATGTAGTACCCCCGCCGTGACAATCCAGTCAAAAAGTAAATGTCCTCAATATCTAAGGACAGTGTGTGGACCCCCACATGAAATATCTGCTAATCGGGATCCCACATATGCACCAGGTACTCTAATAACCTGAATTGGGCCCTCATGCACAGGATACGAAAGTACTTCAGAAGGCCACAGTTTCTCAAAGCAACAATAGTGGGTGGATGATTTCCGGTGATAGAATTGTCTTCTTCGTGCTCCCTTTCACGCCATTCAAGAACCATGTTGATGGCCAATTACCTGCATAAGAAGCACAAAAAGAAGATTAACAACTATATTCATGATTTGGTTCTCTTTCATTGGGTAATTTAAAAAAAAAAAATTGAGCTTTGTGGTTCTCGCAGGTGCCCTTTGTGCACAGTGCGAGAACCTCGCAGGCTATTGTGGGCTCACCTGCGAGAATGACCCATTCTCGCAGGTCTCATGTAGCGCAAGTAGGGCTCATAAAATCAAATTAAAAATGAATTATTAACCAGTGAAAATGAAAAATTAAACCATGAAAGAGTAGAGGACAAAGATTCTACCTCACTGTCACTGACGGCTCGACGAATGGATTCTCGTAACTCCCGCAATCTGACGCCGAACTTCGAGGGTAAAAGAGGGGTTTTTTGAGCTCAAATAGTGGAAAAGTAAAAATGATATGGTAAAAAGAGTTTTTACTCCTTTTTATTTACTTTTACTATGTCATTTGTTTTTTTATAATTATTTATTAAACCCTAATCCATAATGCCTTTTTGAGTGTAACTTTTGTAGGCATAATGACTTCGAGGTTCCAATATAGGGATGCAGACATATTTTTTCTTTGTCATCGCGTGTTTTGATTGTTTTTTATGGTTTTTGTAGAAAACCTCGAGCATGGTCTTTGTCCGTTCTTGCGCTCACAAATACATGAGAACGCGATCGAGCATACTTTTATCACTTTTTCGGGCTCAACAAGGTTATACGAAAAAGGAACCCCCCTGGAGTCCTCTTTAAACTCTTTTCAGACTCTCTAAACATGAAAAGATAGCCGAGCGACCTTGCTATTTTCATGCTCGATAAAGTATCTGAAGTAAGCGTTTGGTGAGCGATAATTTATCTCTTTTTCGGTCTCATCCAGACTATTTTACGAAAAAGGAACTGAGAGAGTTCTCTTTTAAGTGTTTTTCCAGACTCTATAATCATGAAAAACCTTCGAGTTTTCTATCTCTGGACTCGTTAAACAAACATTGATAGACCCGCAATGGGACCAAACCACTCCTTCTTAGGGTTCGTTAAACATACTTCGAAGGACTTATCCGAAGGATAAGCTTATATCAACAAGCATATGTTATCCTCCTCAAGCTTGTGTAAAAATAAAGAGGTACTCGCCAGAAATGGTAGGGGAAAATTTGGGAAAGGGATATGTTATCATCTTCGTATTGATTGGCAGTAAGTGTCGCTCTTGAACATGACACCTCCTATTCATCATTTGAAGCCAGTTTGGGAAATTCATTTGTCTCTCATTCGATTTGATACAAGGTCATTCCTTGTGTCGTCTTTGAGTCAATGCTGCCAAATCATTGGTCGTGTCATTCATATGTTCAAGAGAAGTCCATCTGAAACCTTTATTGAGTCGGCCATCTGCAGTTGTCCATTCTCTTCGTGTCGGCCTTCCCTGTGTCTAGTTCAATTTACATCATACTCTGTTTCACCTTCAAAATATGTTACTCATTTTGTGTCATTGATGGGGGATACATCAAGGCCCTCCTGTGACGAGTTTTGTTCCATCAACTTCAGCTCATTATCCGGAATCAAGACTTATAAATTCTTTGGTACCTTGGAACTTGCATGCCTCAATGGCAGGTTTCCTCGCTTTTGACAGTGGGTTTACATCATTGACCCCTGATCGAAAGATTTCGTCGAATGTTCGACTTCAACTCATTCATTCACACTCGATGGATTGTAATAGGGTACCTTGGGAGTCATTGACATCAATGGTGATTTCCCTCGCACTTGTTAACGGTTTCATCAATGACCGGTAATCAAGTGGTTTCTGCCATGTTCGACTTCACCACATGTAATCACATGGTTAGATTCGTACTTTGGGCGACGTGATTGAAGACCCTGGATATCATCTCTTTTGTCCAGGTTGCGATGGAGTATGTATAATCTGCGACACATAGATCCACTGTGTATGTCTCGTGGCTATGTCGTCTCAATTTGAAATTTCTCGCATAGATCCACAGTGTATTCCTGGTGGCTATGCTATATTTTGATGGCTTGGATCCACAGTGTATGATTGGTGGCCATGACCTATGTCTACAATGTCATCCGTCTATGATCTGAGTATGGGAATGCCTACCTCAGAATTGGTATATATGATATTCTGCAGATGCTTGGTTGTTTGCAGGTTTCCGATTAGGTGTGCTCCTGGTTTCCGACACACACATGCATTTTACAAAGTCTTTCGACTGTCACTGATTCCAACCTCATACTTTGGGGGGCATTCTGTTACCCATGATTTTGGTCATCATGATGGTGTATTAATGATGGTGTACTCAGGCTCTTCATAAGAACTTTCTCTTGAGAAAAGTTACTTTCATCTCTTCCCAAAAAACTCATTTTTGAAGAGGGTTTGCAGGCTACTAGTATCCCAGGGTGCGAGAATGCCCGATTCTCGTAGGCTACCTTAAACCAGGGTGTGAATTTCTCACACTGTGTTGAATATCCAGGGTGCGAAATCTTCCTAAAGCATGGAAAAAGATGAATTTTTTATGTTTCTAGAAGGGAATCTTCTAGAAGAATGGGTTGGCATTCGAATGGTTATCCTTGTACTGGATTCCCTGATATTGTGGGATCATTCTTATCCAAGTAACTATCTCATTCTCTCCTATATATTGAGGGAATTCTCATGGAAAAGGTTAAGAAAGATTCATTGGAGAATTGGAGAAAGAATTGTGTGAAGGACTTAGCTTGAACAGTAGCTTGAAGACTCCAGCAAGTCTATCAAGAGGATTTGATCTTCTTCATACAAGGATTGAGCAAGTGTGTGTGTTGGAGCCAAGAGACATTGAAAGGAATTTTGCGACATCAAGGTAATCAGGTTGTAATCTTTACTTTCAATCAATATGATACAGTGGCATGTCCCTTTCCCATAAAGTTATTCTCACTTTATTGTGTAATTCCTTGATCATACACATAAGTTGACTGTTGAATATATTTTTCTATCTTCACTTTGGTTGGTTTGTGTTGTCTTGGTCTTTACCTCACGAGAGCACCGGAGCGAAGCGGGAGCAACAGAGACCCTAGGAAGCGATATTAAGGTATGTTACTTGTTCCTTCCTACTAGATAATTCAATGGTCAAAACTTAGGGAAAGAGTCATGTTTTGTCCTGTTTTGTTCTAGATCCAGGTGGATCTAGGGAGATATGTTAGTGTCTGCACCTACCGATTAGTCTGATAACAATAGGATGACATGTACACTACTCTACTTACAAAAAGAAAAAAAACACACATGCTCCAAAATGAGCTTATTTATGTACAATCCTAGACTAACTAACTTTTTACAATGTGCTAGATGAAATCAAACTTTCACCAGATCCATTCAAGTAACCTCCTAACTAAAAAATTATTTACTCTGTCACTGGTCAGCAAGGGATAACAAAATTGTGACTACAAACTCATTACATTCTTCAGATTACCTCCCAATGATGAAGGTAAGATAAATCTTGGAGGCTTCAATACATTGAGGAAATGAAACTCCATGTATTCCCCTATAGGGTCATAAATAGGTGATAAAACCTACTAGGTTGGTAACAGAAAGCCTGCTCTTCTTTACAACTACTCACATATGATTGAATGTCTATGGCAAGCACAAGTGAATGAAAGGTTGATGCATGTTGTTGATCCACTTCTCTTTTTCCTTATCTAATAACATCTGTTAGCTGATGGCAAGAAATCTCCTCATGTATATCAATGGATGGCTCTTTCTCTCTATCATGCTTCTCTTCTTCATCTGAATACTCATCAAATATAGGTGAGCCCAAAACTATTTTATCTTGCAAAGAAAAATTAATAGAGAAAAAATGAATAGGCGAGCCCAAAACTCTTTGATTATTCTCTTCAATCACAGGTGAAAATACATCATGGGAAACCTCTTGAAGGAATAGAGAAAAATCCTCTTCTACAATTATTTCTTCTTTTAAATCTGATACAACAGGTGCATCAAGGGAAAAATACAATGCATCTATGGCTATGCAATCATCAATACTATCATCAATCATATATTGAAGGCTTTCTTCTCAGGAAATAGAAAGAGAAAAGTTTTCATCCATATTTTCAAAATACTCACTTCTATCCTTATTTTCTCTTTCAATCGGATCTTCACAAAACTCATCACACGAGGAACACTCTATTGTATGTTGAATATCAGACTCAAACCTTTCACAACATTCTTCAAGAATTATGTCAGAAGAATAATACCTCTTACAATACTTGTTGAAAGCTGCACGAAATTCCTTCAAAGAATATATGTTGGCAATAGCAAGTGACCAATACCATTTTCGAGAATCACCATTTAATGAGTATACGAACATCTTCATGAGAGCATCTTCATGATATATATCCAATTGATCTATGCATCGATGAAAATTTACGAGATGTTGTGCAGGATAATCTCCTACATATCCATGAAATATGGGAAGAAAGTCTGCCCATTCTAGGAAAGAAGGCTCAAGATTAGGAAAACCAGGAACAACTAAAAATTTGAGTGGGGAAAACTTCCTGTCCAGGACAACCTCCATAGCCATTTGATTTTCCACCTTCCAGTGGAGTCACCAACAGATTCTGAATAATGGAGTCGCCATGGTGAAAGATAAGTAGTCAGAATACTGTGTCCAGCTTCAGTTCACCATCTAAAATTAGACCTATTCATTGTCACTCCCAGGGAAGATATCTTCACTTCCGTCCCTGGCAATGGAGCCATGATTGTTAGCACTGAGAGTCACCCTCAGACTGTAAGAGGATAATATCAGTACCCATCAAAAATTAAATGTATTGTAATGGTTTGAGTAGATGGATCAATAAGACTATAGAGAGAAGAAAACATAACAGAAGTAACTGCAGATCAGTTTGATACCATTGGGCTATGGAGTCACAAGTATCATGAATAATGAAGGCATTTAAGCTGCCTATCAGAAAAAAGTATTTATGTGGTGAAGAGTACAAAGAAGATATAAAATGTCTGAGTGATGAAACATGAAATATGGTCAAGATGACAACAGATCCTCTACTGCCTCAGGAATCCATAGATAAAAGAGATGCTACATCTAGACAAGAAGAAAAAAAGAAAATATCTGATGAACCATGAAAGATGGGCATGATGACAACAGATCCTCCATCGCCTCAGGAATCCATAAATCAGAGAGATTACATCTAGACAATAAGAAAAATAGAAAATATCTGATGAACCATGAAAGATGGGAATGATGACAACAGATCCTCCATCGCCTCAGGAATCCATAAATCAGAGAGATTACATCCAGACAAGAAGAAACAAAACATCGTGTAGACTAAGAAGATGGTCTAATAAAAACAATTCAAAGGAATCTTCAATAACATAATATTTACAATCCAAGCCCTCGGGATTACAAACTAAAAATGCAGAGCCCTACTCATAAAACTCTCTTGGCTCTCTAGCCTCTGAAAAACACCCCCACCCATTTCAAAATCTTAAACTGATCTCTTTATAATTAGATCAGTCCACAACTTCCAAGAGTGTGACCTGGCCATCTCATTCAAATATTTCTTCTGTGTATCCTTCTGTCAAACTGTGTGTGTGTTCTCCTATTAGGCGTAAGATCATATCAACATGGGCCTACAGGAAAAACCGTCCATAGGGGTACCTCGGGCTAACATTTTTGTCTCCATGGCCAGACACTCCATGCCTTCTATTTATGGAGTGAGTCGAGGTTTCAACCAACACTCCTTTTCATTAACTACTTTTTTTCTCGGGATCACAACGAGGCTTAATGCCTAGGGGGTGGCCATGTGTTGCTCTTGAATTTGTCATTTTATAAGCACGTGAATGCGGGTCCATCGAAGGCGGTTTGGAACCACACCTCTTTTGAGCCTGCAATTCACCACCTTTCGCCACATAGCTCTTTTACTATACCACGGTTTCGATTGCAGGACCACTCAAGGATTTTAACGCTCGAGCAATTTGTGTCCCCACAATGAAACGTGGGGATTGATCTAGTTGCCTTCCGCTATCTAGGTAGCCCTGCCAATTTAGTGCCCCTGCTAAATTTTATCCACCTGCCAACTTTAGGATCATTCTAATCATGCTTGGAGATGGTGCTAATTTTGGTGTTGAACAAGAACACTTCCTGGAGGGTGATCTGACGTGATGGCTTGAAATCACTATGCTGACGTGTCATGAAAAGACAGGTGACACATGTTGGAACCAAATGGATGCTAGGTGTCATGACTGATGAGAGCGCCACATGTATGAATTGATGACTTCCACGTACTTTGGCACTTTAAATCTCGGGGGCGGTCTGTATGTAGAGTTAGAGCTCCAAAGTGAACGAAGACCATCTATCCGAGGAGGACATGCAGCAGGGATCTGTGGACTCTGGGAGAAACTACTTAGGAGGTAAACGAGAGTGGGGAAGATGAAAATCCTAAAGCCCGAACTCCTGAAGTAAATATTGGCAGTCTATTCCGGAGGACGCATGGTGCCTGATCTGCAACTCTAGGGGAAAACACTCCGGATGAAAGTGAGAGGGGAGAAGTCGAAACTCTTGAAGCCCGAATTCCCGAAGCAAACTACCACTTTTAGATTTGGATGGACACGCGACAACGATCGGTGGACTTTGGGAGAAAACACTCCAGATGAAAGCGAGAGGGGAGAATTCAAAACTCCCGAAGCCCGAATTCCCGAAGTAAATCATGATCGTCCGATGGAGAAGGACATGTGGCTCCTAATATTTAACTCTGGGGCTTCTCTCTAGCACTAGACCTCGTGAAAATTTGACATGTCGAATACACGTGAGTCGTTGATCTGAACTGCTCCTGGGATTTCCGTCATTGGAAGAATAAACCCGCCTGGTTCTTGTATTTTAAGCCCAAAATGGGCTGCTTTGAATGTTGTGTTTGGAAATTTTTGCGCAACAAAGGACTTGGTTGTCCTGCGACCCTTTGACAACTTTATGTGATAACATGAGTGATGTTCATAGAATGATAACTCTCTTTATACCATTTCATCTTCATCAAAGTTAAGTGCCAATGTTTTCTTGTTAGACTATTTGAAAAACATTCATATGGAAGGAGTTAATGTTTTCGTATAATATTCAATGGCTAAAGAGTAAGAAAGAGCTACATCATTGGGAAACTTGATTAAGACATTGAGGAATATTTGGTTGAAATCTTTTTCCTTTTCTCTGTTGTTCATATTGATGGCTCCTAATTTGTTGTGCAGAGATGCAATTTTTTCCTTTCCCCAATTTTTTTGATAAAGAGCCTCTCGAAATCATCCTAATCAGTTATAGATCTGGATGGTAGGATGAAATACCAGGTAGACGCTCTACCAAAAAAAGTATAAGGAAACAACCTATAAATCATGTCTTCATGTTGGACATTTTGGAGATGTATGACTAGGAAGAAGTTATTCAAATGGTCTTCTGGGGACCTGGGTTTATCTGGATCAAATTTTGTAAGGAATTTGTCATATTGTTTTGGCATTTCATGTAACGGTCTAGCCAAACTTAGAGCACCTTGATCCCTCCAACATGGGATAACTTCTCTATCGTTTCTATTTCCCCCAATTATTTTTTCTAAAATAATTTATGGGTGTTCACCTTCGGTTTCATCCTCAAGTTCGAAAAGGAAACATGTAGCTTGGATTAGTAGTCCCGGAACGTCTTGAAAAGATGTTTCTATGAGATCATCTATGAAGTAAACATAAATATCAGGATGTGTCTTAGGTATTTCCACAAGGATTTCTTTCCTCTTGGGAAGCTGAGAGGATGTCGGTAACTTACCAAGTATATTTACGTAGGAACATGTAATTCTACAAGTTTCAAAGATATGTTCTCGTGGTACTCGAGACCAAGTCTTTGTATGTGTTTCTAGAGTGCCAAAGGCACTTCTAGAATTAGGCTTTGAATCTTCATAGGTAACTTCATGTTTAGATTCAATTCAAGGGAACACAAAAGGATTGGGTTTATTTCTTCAAGACTAAATTCAGTTTTGTAAATAATTTATGTAAGCCATAAAAGATGACCCTCCTTCTAGCACCAATTCTATTGATGGGTATAAATTCACTCGACAATAGTAAGGGGTTACCCTCGATAAGAAGTCCCAATTATACCCCTCATCATTTGGAATAGGGAACCCATTTGGATTTTGGCCCAACAACCATTGTTGGTTTGGTTTTACCAGTTGTAGCCCGATCCATCGATGATGCTGAGTAAGAGACGGTTATACAAACAAAATATGTAGATGAAGACTATGTAAATGCAATTATCTAATATACTTCTAATCTACCCTATCCTAGATACTAGCGAATTAACATAAGTGAATGAGCTATGACATGAAACTAACTCTACCAATAGTTTCACCCATATAGTTGAAATGAATAAATAAAGTTAGAAAACACATGCACATGAATACATAACTAGAATAGTTTAATTCACTATATCACATACAATGGAAGCTCATTCACTCGGGACATGTAATATAATAAAGAGTGAAAAAACTGCAAGAAAGCATGTATTGCATTTGAATAGTCCATAAACAAGCATGCTCTTACATCCCATCTGAACAAAAAACATTCTTCTTGAAATAGTTCACAATAAAAAAACAACACATGCAAGTCCTTATCTTTGTCAGAATTTGGCCCTAAGAGCTTCTCTGTATTAACAATTTAAACAATAGTACATGAAAACTCTAAGGAAATCTCTCCAACTTTAGTTGACATTATATTCCAAAAATAGTTCAGAAGTGTACAGTGTTTGAAGAGCCAAAATCCCCTTCAAAATGAGATTCTACTATCCCTTATACAATTCTTAGTAACTACTAGATGACTCTTCGTCTTCTTCTTGAAGAGAAGATTACAAAAATGATTCAACTTCCTAATTTCTAGTGACAAGTGTATAATAAGGAAAAAATTGATGTTGGTTGAGAAAGTGACAAAATGAGAAAGAAGTGTTGACATCCTCTAGCCACTATTTTGTCTTATTTCAAGAATTTTTTTCCCTGATCTATGTTGTCTAGATTTCTAGTTGGTCGTACAAGGATATGATCCTTCTATAAGATATTTTTTCCAAGGATGCATTGTTCATGGCCATGCTATATTCTAGGGTGCTCATTTCCTTTACCAAGGTCTCCATGAATGCTTGTATCATGGTGTGCAGTTTCACCGGTTGTGGTAAGTGTTGATCTATGAAATTGGTGGAGATTGTGGTGGAAACTTTAGCTACTAATTTTCTTTGATGTGTGGTGCCATGCACATTTTCTTCTAGCTCTTTTGTCACTAGATTCTTCTTGAGCTCGTCTAGCCTTTGTAATCATTTTCTCTTGATCAATTCTTGCACAACTTTGTGTGTCCTTGAGCATATCACCATTGATTGGGTAACTTCCTTATCAACTCTCTATCCCACCTATTGACAATGGTCAAGTGCATACAAGTCCATTTTTCTTTCTTCTTTTGATGGTCAGTACAGTTCCGATAATGCATCAAGATTTTCAACAATCCATTTGTCAATGTCATGATACCTTCATGGATAGTGTTGTATTGTGTCAATTTTGTCTGTATTTGATTATTCTGCTCTATGATTGTAGCGGATGCTTCTTGAAAGAGGTGCAAGTGAGCACATATGTCTATGATGGATTATTCTATCTCTCTCCTGACCTTCTCAACTCTAACTCTGAAACTTTGAAGGATGCGTTCATCAATTTTGATTTCCTGGAGTCTTCCCTCCAACTCTATGATCCTTGCCTCTTTCTCCTCATTCTGTTGGCACAGTCTCCAAGTGTTTTCCACATTATCATTCATGAATTGAGAGGTGGTCGTAGTTGTAGATATGAGATTTTCCCTCACAACTCCTGTCACAGGAACGTGTGTGGTTAAATATATATGCATCCTTTCCATTGTTGGAACTTTATTCACCTGTTCCTACACAATTATACCAATTTTGTTGTCATAGGTGAAGATTCTCAAGTCAATAACTTTACTCGGTTGAAATGGTGTCCAAAGTCCCATTTCCAAACCAATTCCTCCTATATATGTTTCCTCTCCTATGGTTGATGTCTCTTTGATATGAGTTTCCATTGGGTGGGTTTCACCTCCTCTGCCTTCTGCACCCTTCTCCTATCTTTCTGCTTCAGCTGCTTTGTCAGATTCCTCTTTGACTACCTTTTATTTTTGTTCTATTGTTTCTTTTTTTGTTTCTTCTATGCCTACTTCTTCCTTTTGTTTGAACTCTTGTTCGGCTGAAGATTTTTCTTTTTCCTTGGCTTTATCTTTGGTCATGTCTGCATCAATACTCTATTTTTTCTTTGATTCATCATTCTTCTTTTTTAGGACTTTCTCTTTATCCCTCCTCTTCTTTTTAGCTGGTGCTTCTTCGATCTCTTTCGTTGACCCTGAGTGTATCAAGGTGGAAGTGTGGGGTGATTTCTCAACTTCTTCTTCCTGTACTTTATTTCTAGCTTCTTCTCTATCCCTTTCTTCATCTACAATTCTTCCCTTTTGTTGGCCACACCTATTGCACATGATTTCATCATAAGCCTGTGAATTATGGTGCACTTATTCTTCTTCCCATATGTCTATGGTATATTTCTAGGGCAGACCAATCTTATCAAAGTGGTATCTCACAATATTCTTGGGGTCATGTCTTTTGTACCGCTCTTCTTCGAAGTGATAATATGGTAGGGTATTTACATCTACTTGGGATTTCTTGGTGTTCTCGAAGAAGTAATTACTGACATATAGGGGGAGTGGTGGCCAACTTTATTTTTTCAGTCGATATAACATTCCCCCGACCCCGTGTATGATGGTATGGTATGCAGCCTCCTAGAGCACCAACTTGTCAAGAACAAACCAAGGGAAAAAATGACGAGGCTTCGTTGCACCATACACCCTTATATATGTGTTATGCTCATTAAGATATCAATATCCAATTCTCCTATGACTGGTATAGCTTTATCGGTCATGCAAGGAGGGGTGGTGAAAAATATGAACTCGTATAAAGGGGCCAACAAATGCTCGCATATCTTTTGGTATTCTGTGTGGTATTTGTGCTCCCAGAGCACTTTACAATACACATGAATTGTCGGGTTGGATGGATGCCAACTCCACCCCAACTTAGGGTATTTATGGGCTATACACATGATTTCCAAGAGGTACGAGGACATGTGAAATATTGGAAAAATTCTAGGTTGGGATCCTTTGACATTGGAGATAGCCACTTGGGAAAGAATCAGTCGAACATAGTTCATCTTTGTGATAGTGGAAATTTTTTTAGTGTATTTGATTCCTTCTTGTTGAGAAAATCCCTTCGCAACTATGCATTCTTTATGTCGCTCGAAAACACCTTTAGAGGTAAATTTGGTTTGGTATACCCATCGACACTTCACAATGTTCTTTCCTTGTGGTTTGGGAAATAAGTCGCAAGTATGATTCTTCAACAAAAAAATAATTTATTTCTATATGGCCTTCTGCCATTCATTTTGTCCTTCAACATATGAGTAGGAAACAAGATCAAAAGTTTCAAGTACACGAGTCATAAAGGAAATGTTGGCATGTTGCTTTTGACTTTGAGTTTTTCGTCCAGAGGAAGCATCTCCAAGATTAGCTCCAACAGATTCAAATGTATTGGAAACCCATTTGGGTAGACAAGAGACAGATAAACTATGGTTCACTTTAGCAAGTTGATCAAAAGATGGAAGGTCATCAGTTGACAGACCATTCGAAATAGAGGATGACGAACTAGTTGATTAACAAGACTGAAGTATGGAACAAGAAAACCGGGGTCAGAGATAACATAAAAGGGACGATCCTGCAACAATCCAGAGGATAAATTCAACAACATAATGCGAGAAGATGAAACAATCCGATCTATACATCATCATGTGGGTGAATATAGAGAAAATAATTTTTTTCTTCTTCTTCTTTGTTATCCAAAACCTTGTTTTAAAAATACTACAAAAGCAATCTTTTAATCATGTACACTCCACATCACTAATTCTTCCAATGAACTCAATTTCCAACTGTATAATTAACCACAAGAGCGATGATAGGATAGTCATGACATTTTAATAATGATAAGAATTAATTTACAACCTAACATAATCTATTATTTAGATATAATTCACAAATCCTATTATATCTATGCATTTTAAGTCAACCACTAAATCAAGTTATACAACAATTCACATTGACAATTCCTATGTGTTAACATTAATGATTTCCTCAACCAACCATATTATCCATTATCAACCATATTATCCATTATCCTCGATCTTAAACATAATTTTAAGCATTACGCATTATCACTATAACTTTTACAAAATAATCAAGAATTTTAATTGACGATAGTATCAGGGAAATACTAATGTTATTTTCTTGAGAAGATTTTACTAAAACATTATCATTCTTTCTCCTATATTCTCTCAAGTGGACCCACTCATTGAAGAAAGTTTTGGGTAACCATAAGATCATAATCATTATTCATCCCGACATAATAGTTCTTAGGACGCATAGTCTTATGTTCCGACGAAAATTACCCATGATCATACTCATAAGTGGAGTAAGCGTGACCTGAAGGAAAGCTTAATGCTCGGCTTAACAGTTTCAAGCATCAATAATCCTAATTAAAATGGATTTAGTCTGAGATTCAAAATAAGAATAAGGTGCAGAGAATCTCTCATAATTGAATTATGCAAGTCAAGCAATACCTTCATTAAACACTCACGAAAAAATGAACAAGGAAGGCATAATTAATAAATAAATAAATATATATATATATATATATATATAACTTAGCATTAATTAAAAACAACCATCATCAACTCTCTAAAAGAAGTTGATTTCAAGAGGTTACTTATTATTCCGGTAAGGTCTAGTGGTTTTCTTATAATTAAAAATTCTATTCGTATGATATTAAACGATTACAAATTTCTACACAGGGAGTCTTATAATATGGCAGAAATTACCCATGACCTGAACGAAAGCGTAACGCTCGGTTTAACAGTTTCAAGCATGAATAATCCTAATTAAAAGAGATTTTGTCTGAGATTCAAAATAAGAATAATGTGCATAAAATCTCTCATGGAATCGATAACTATGCCCGATTAAGGATACTAATTAACTATACCAGTATTAGGAAATTTTATCTGCTATTCGGTTCCATTAGCTACTTTTCCTAATTATAAAAAACTGAGTCTTGTGTATTCAATCATAACTTTTGAACTATCATTATGGTTACAAGTCGTATTTAAATTTTCAACTTTTTAAAATCAAGCTCTGTTGCTATCATTTTGAACTATGATTAAGACATAAGGAAAATCAAGCTCTGTTGCATTTAAGATTCCATGAGCCCAGCGAGCGCTGCTACTTCGCTTCCTTCGTGAGCTCCCGGTGGACGGCTGCCAGAGAATTGACGACCCAGCGGTAAATGAGCGTAGGAACAGTAAAATTAGCGAATGGCCATCTACCAACCTGGTACATGATTTTACAAATAACAGAGTTATCAAATCGACGGTGGGAAAAAGAGTTATCAAATCGAATATATCTGGAGGGCTGTGGGCGATTTCGTGAAGCAGAGTTTGACATAGTTGCATCAGCGGTGGTAACGGCGAGATCACAACGGTCGAATCTAGTCATCGGTTGCACGCCACGTGGCGGGATTGCAGCGATCGGATTTGGTCGTGAGATGCACGCCACGTGGCCGAATCATAGCCGCCAGATTTGGCAGTTGGATGCAAGCCACCTGGTGAGATCACAGCCGTCGGATGCAACCCACCTGGCAAGATCACAGCTGCCCAATCTAGCCATCAGATGCAAGCTACGTGGCGAAATCACAGCCGCCGGATTCGGCTGTCGGATGCATGCCACGTGTCTCAATCACAACCGCCAGAACTGGCCGTCGGATGCACGCCACGTGGCAAGTCCAGAGCCCTTAGATCTTACCATTAGATGCATGCCACGTGTCGAGTCCAGCGCCCTTGGATTGGGCCGTTAGATGTATGCGACGTGTCGCGTCCAGCGTCCTTGGATTGCGCCGTTAGATTTGCACCACGGGGGACTCCACAGCCCTTGGATTGAGCCGTTTGATTCACTCCACTTGGCGAATCTGCAGCCCTTGGATGAACAACACGTGGCGAGGTTAGAGCCCTTGGGTTTGGGCGTTGGATGCATGCCACGTGGCGTGACACTAGTAGCAGGATCTAGCCGTTGGATGCATGCAACGTGGCGTGACACTAGTAGCAAGATCTAACCGTTGGATGCACGCTATGTGGCGAATCCAAAGCCTTTGGATCTAACCGTTGAATCCACGCCACGTGTCGACAATCGGACGACCCGGTTAACATACCGTACGACGAAAATGGTACGGATAGCTACACGTACGTGGCACAGATCCGACGGCCTGACGATCCGAGCCGCACGATCCGACCTTGCGCTTTCAGTGAACGAAGGAATGGGTAACTATGTGTCCTGCATGGCGGTGGACATGAAGAAGACAGAGGAAACTATCCAGCTGGTTAGCTCAGACGCACCATTCAGGAATTCCCCTCCGCGTTGGCCAAATCATTCAGGGATTCTCTCACTCTCACTCCAAACGACCAACTGGAGGTGGGAAACAATTATTTCCTTCTGTCGGAACATTTTTCCAGTCTGAGTTAACGCTCGTATTGCTGGTTTCCTTAATATCACCACTCGACCAAGTACTAACAGTGGTAGCATATCAGCCTCTGTGCGTAGTATCGAACGGGAGGCCTATTAGCCTCTGTGCGCAGTATCGAACGGGAAGCCTAACGTTGATGAATTGCAGTGGACAACAATTCTCCGGAATTGCGGAAAGATTAACTGCCACGAGCTGATCTAATATTAATCTAATGCGTTTTTAAGGTAAAGATTTAATATTAATCCATCGCCCGCATGTTAATTATTTGTTGGAAGGTGTGGGATTCATTCCAGTGAACTGCACTTTTCGCAACACGAAATGGCCACGCGTCTGGTCTCCACTATGTACTCTATTTTGTTTCAAAAGAAAAACAAGTATGAAAATGGGGTTTGAAAACAATTCACGTTTATACAAGTATGACAGTGGGGTTAGAAAACAATTTAGGTTAAATCTATTTTGCTTTTCTTTTTATGTTTATTTTTATTTTCAATTTCATTTTCAGTGTATTGGTTATTTATTAAAAAATATATAGTAGGTTAGTTTTATTGAATAGATCTTTTCCATGGACAAAGTAGTTCAGTTCAATATGTTGCATGTAAGGATCATGTAGATTAATCTTTAATCTACACTCTTATTTGGCATATTTTTTAAATGAATGTGTTTTTGGGTAAAGATTTAATATTAATAATTTATTATATTTTTATATATTTTAATATTAATAATTTATCATTTAAAGTATTAAAATAAATTTATGCTAAAATAAAACAATTAAAACAAATCATAATAACATTTATATAATAAACGTTTTAATTTAAATTGATATTTAATATTATAAAGTTAATGTTCAAAATATTAAAATAAGATAAAAGAAATTAAAACAAATTATCATATTATTTATATTATAAATTTATTATTTTAGGAAGTTTAATTTGGGAAAATCTACTAGGAAGAGAAGACTATGCCTTGCTCTTTTTTCTTCAAACACAAATATAAAGAAATGTGAACTCTATGTGTAATAGCTATTGACATTCTAGTTTATATGGATGTTACAAGGTCTTCTACTTCCTTTATTTTGCTTTAATATTTCACTCCTTTGTTTTGTTCAACTATGGAATAATAAATCAATACAATAAGAATGCAACACCTTCATCTAGTGTTTAATGATTTTTAAATAATTATGTGAGGTTAGGATTAAGGTTAGGGTTCTTCCATGCCTCCACTCTTGATTAGGATTAGGATTTTGGATCCCTGAAATATTTTTGAAAATCCACATATATGAGTAATGTAATGGAGGTTGCATCCACTTATTTCCATTGTGATCCACAACATAGGTCAACTTAAGAGAGGTGTAATTTAAGGCCTCTTCCAGCAAATGGTAATAGGTGCATTTCCTTATTTCCTTATGTATTAATGATAGTTCAAAATGATAGCAACAAAACTATCCTTATGTCGTAATGCAACAGAGCTTGATTTTCAAATGGGTCAAGGTCTACATGAACGACCAAGAATTCGTGTTGACTGGAGGCTGTAAAATACAAATCAATATAAGAAAAGTTGGAGGTGAGGTTATTCCTCGAATTTGCAGGAGCTCAAGCTGGGCGTATCATGATGTAATATTCCAAATGGAAATTCCTCTATTTAATTAACAAAATACGCCAAGAAAAGAATAATTAAGGTGCAACACATGTTCCCTTCAAACTCACACTCCCGTACTAGTTTATCAAGGCTAAGTGAAACTCTGAGTCGGATGAGGTTTTTAAAGAAATATCTTATCTACGATACCCACCGAATTTAAAGTAAAACGTAATCAAGTCTTAGCTCTTCCTAGAATGACAACTGGAAAGGAGTTGAAAGTCGAACTAGATCTGGAGTAATGGTAAAGAGTCAAAAAAAACCTGTGACAAGAACAATTCACTAACACTGGAACTGTGACAAGTCCCATTCTTATGAATTGTATTCAATTTACTTAGGGAAGGTATTAAAAAAAAAACGACTAAGAAGATATCCATTTGATGAATTATAGGCATGAGCTCTCTATACACAACGTCATAAGTCATGGCTTCAATAATTTAAAATGCAAGAACTACCTTGTTCACCCAACTATTCTCCTACTGCCACACTAACAATCTTCGCCTCAGATACTTACTTGTGTAACAATCTTCGCCTCAGATATTTACCTGTGTAAGTACCGAGGATAAAAGAACCGAAACAAATGAGTGAGTTTTTGCACTAGATCTATATATGGAAAGTTTCAATCAGTAGTTTAAAAAGAATAAATTCGACTGTGCCCAAATAGATCAATAATCGTTAGTTAAAAATCTATAATGATACATCAAAGGATGTCTTTTAAGTTAAAAATTCAACAGGGTTTTGTCCGATTGGAGAGCGGGAATGGAGCGTTTTCGAATTTGAACTCTGATACTCCGTGATTAGGTCACCGATGGCGGATGGAGCGATCTGTAAGAGATTTGTCTTTTACTGGGTTAGTCAGAGGCTTATCTCTTTTGTCTGGCCTGAGATTTGTAGTTGTGTGAGTTAGAGGTTTTGGCTCAGACATTTTTTTAACCAAAAACTGGTGGTTTCCCTTATTTTTCTATTTTTGGGAACTGGATATCTAGAGATTTTTTGGGAGAACAATCTTTTTTATTAGATATCTAGCAATCGGGGTTTTAAATTTTTTTAAATATCACCTTTCACTAGAATTATGGTTTCTTCGGCACTTACCTGCAGTGGCATTAACTATTTCTAAGGGCTTTCATCGAGTGGAGCCAAGGGGGAAGAACATGACAGCTATTTCAAATCCACATATTGAGGCAAACGCCAGCAAATTAATGAATGAAGCTAAGGAGGAGGTATGGAATGTGACATGTCTTTTCGACCAAGTGGACTCTGCAGTCCTTGGTACTGCCACCATTAACACTCCTTTTTTACTCCCCCAACTACCTACTTAGAAGTAGTCACTCCATACCACCCCATGTACTCTGTCTTTCACAGAGTTTTTGCGCCCCTCCTCAGTTCCTCCAAGAGCGACCATAGGAACTACTGGTTTTCAACCTCAACAGTCTTTAGATAAGGGAAATTTGTTGTTTATTGGATTAAAGGAATGTGGAAAGGTTTTTAGGAGACCTGGTGCTACTCGTAGACTTTGGAGAGAAAAAAAAACGGTTCACAAAATGGTACTAGGCGCAGATGTGGGGCTTGCTAAACTTGCACCTTAGTACTCTACAGGTTTTTGGGGAGGTTGTCCTACAGGTATCTATGAAAAGTAGTGTTATCAAAGTGGGTGGAACGTATGTGGAAACCAATGCTCGGTTACCAACCGAAGATAATCTATTTGACCAAGGGGTGGGTTGGTTTCATTTGTAATAACCCAGAAGATACAGAGTTGTTGCTAGCACAGAGATGGGTGATAGGCGGTAGCAGTCTGATGATAAAGCGATGGAGTCTGGATTTTAATCCAGATACGAAGTACTTTCATTATAGGCATCTGTGGGTTTTTCTCCCTGGTTTTCCTTTACACTCATGGAACGTGGTAGCCATGGAAGCGATAGGAAACTCGCTAGGCTCTTTCATCTCTTTAGACACCTCTACTCTATCTGCCCCATCTAGAAAAATAGGAAAGATTCTAGTAGAGATGGATGTTCATAGCGGTTTTCCTGAGTTACTTGAGATAGATTGGAGGGGGCACATAATTTTACAAAGGTTGGACTACCTGGGGGTCCCCTTCCGGTGCAACATTTGTCATCTGATTGGAAATTTGCGAAGAAACTGTCCAGGAAGAAAGGAAGAAGAGGTATCATAAGATACGGCTCTCCATAAGGATGTGGGGGACACAGAGGATGATGTAGATTCTGTAAGCACTAACTATTGGATTCCTCCACTGGAGACTACTACATCGCCGAAACAGGTTGATTCATTTACGGGTAAGTTGTTGTTATATTGCTCGTCTCTTTATAACTTATTGTCTTTACTGGAAAAAAACACTTTAGATTCATCTCCCGAGTTATCGTTTCCACTTCCACCGATGACCCCATGTGCGGGGGAGACTGGAGAGGCCACGGCCTATAGATATTCTGGTAGCCCGATCTTCCCTAATTGTAACAGTCAAGAGTCAAGGGGCTTGTGTGTTGTTGGTAGTGAGTGCACTAGGGATCGGGAGTGTCCCATAGTCTCTACCCTAATTCCTATTGTTCTGGATTCTCTTGCTATTCAAGCTGGTACTTTACCTGCCTCCTTGCTGGAGTCCATCCACGGAATTCTTCCTAATTCAGATGAGGCACTACCTCTAGCGGGGTATCATGAATCAGAGGAGGGTGAAACCTCTTTATATGAGGTCCCAGAATCCTTGATTCCCTATATTAGAGACAACCATAAGCCAACTCAATTACCTGCATACTTTGGGAATGCAGTGATTAATCTTGCCAGCTTCACTAGGGAACTATGTACAAATAAATCAACCCAAATTGAGTTCACAAAGGATTTCTCCTAGTCTAGGGGGCTTGGGGTGGATTTTTCACCTATTAAGACGCGAAGTTCAAGGAAAAAGATGCAGTCGACTTCTATTTCAACTTTAACCACAGACCCTTCTACGTCCGACAGTGGGGCACTTAGAGAAGTGAAAGCCCTAGCACAGGCCAAGTGATGATTTTTATGTCCTTAAATCTGAGAGGGATCGAAGGCTCCCTAAAATTCGCCTCCTTTCGAAGGGTCCTGGACATTACTCATCCTAATATTATTTTCATACAGGAAACAATTGTTCTTGAACATAAAGCGCGGGCTTTTATGAAAAACTTTCGGCCATCTTGGGTTACCTGTGTTGTGAGCTTGGTTGGATCCTCTGGTGGTATTCTTGCCTCGTGGGATCCTCTTCTATTTAAATTGATTCCATTTCTGACATGTGGAAGAATTTTGTTATCAGGTTCAATCATCGCAACAAAAAAGAAGATTAATCTTCTTAATATATACAGACCATGCCTTGAGTGAAAAGTTTTCTGGAAGATTGTTGTAGGTAGTGGCCTTTTATCATTAAAAAACCTAGTGGTGGCAGGGGATTTAAACCTAACCATCTCAACAGGAGAGGTTTGGGGAGGATTGTCTGCCCCGGGACACTTGGCTGATTTTTTAAAATCTATGTTTCATTCTCACAGGCTAGTTGATGTTCAACCAGACACTCTAGCTCGACTTGGAGGAATGGTCGCTCGGGAAGTGACCAAATAGCGAAGAGACTGGATAGATTTTTAGTATCATAGGACCTTCTCTTAAAGATCAGTTTATACATATCATGGGTTGAATTCCCATATGTATTAGATCATGCGCCCATTTTACTGTAGCTGGAGGACACTAGTTTACAAAAAGCGCATCCCTTCAAATTCCACTCCCAATGGTTAGTAGAAAAAGAATTCAATGATATAGTTTATAAAATATGGAAGGACCCGAAATATTTGAAGGAAGGTGATAGCCAGAGACGCTTTGGGTGGAAATTGAAAGATTTAAAAGCTAAAACAAAAATATGGGCGAAAGTTTTAAAGGCCCGTGAGATTTCTGCTCTGGAGACTTTGGAAGCAAACATCAAATATCACATGCAAAGTTTCTCGGAGATCATGATTCCACCGGAGATCGAGTCAAAGCTCATTGAACTTGAATCTGATAGAAACAAACTTCTAAAATCCCAGGAGGAATTGTGGCGCATAAGGAGTCGAGCTACCTGGATCAAGAGTGGAGATCAAAACAGTAAATAATTTCATCAATTCGCAAATTGCTGGAGAAATATCAAATACATATGGGATATCTGTGATAGTTCGGGTACTGTTCACAAAGGACAACAAGCTATTACAGATGAGGCAGTTAAATACTTTAAGAATTTTTTCAAACCTACTCAAACAGATATAAAAATAGACCAGGTTGGTGAGGCAAGTCAGTACCCCAAGATGCTAGATGAGGATGAATCAAGAGATATTTACAAGCCGGTAATCATTTTGGAATTAAAGTCTATTCTAAATGTGTTTAAAAAATAAAAAAGCCCCGGACCTGATGGGTGGTCGGTGGAAATTTTCTTGCATTTCTTTGATCTAGTGAGCGAGGACTTGTTGGCTTTAGTAGAGTATTCTAGAACTTTTGGGCGAATAGCTGGAAACCTTAATTCAAATTTCTTAACTCTGATTCCAAAGAAGAATAATCCACATAATTTTGGGGACTATAGGCCCATTTCGTTGTGCAACCTGGTTTATAAAATGATATCAAAGGTAATTGCCAACCAGATAAAACCATTTTTGTCTAGGGTGTTATTAGTTGAACAAATGGATTTTTTGGAAGGGCGTCAAATCCATGATGCAATTGGGACCGTTCACGAATGTATTCATAGCATAAAGAAGAAAAAAAGTAAATCTCTTTTACTAAAATTGGACTTGCAGAAAGGCTATGACTGGATCAATTGAGACTACCTCAGACTTGTCCTTATTCAACCTGGCTTTGGTCTTCCTATGACAAATTGGATCCTGGCATGTGTAAATTCTGCTTCATTTGGTGTTCTTGTTAATGGCGAGGCTTCTGAGTTCTTTAGAAGTGGCAGAGGTCTCTGCTAGGGTTGCTCGTTTTCACCTTTACTTTTCATTCTGGTGATGGAGAGTTTGAGTATTTTGTTAAAATCTAGTCAGAGTCAGGGCTCTATTAAAGGCATCAAGGTTTCTTGACTTACAAAGATTTTGCATATTTTATTTGTTGATGATATCATACTAATGAATAATGGCTCAGTTCAGGAATGGAAAGAAATTAAAAGTATTGTTCAATGTTTTTTCTCGGTAATCAGATTAATGGTGAATCAATCAAAATCTACTATACATTACGCAAGACTCTTGGAATCGAAAATTTCTTCATTTAAGCTTATCTTTCCTTATGACTTTTCAGACCTGTCAGTGGGGTTCAAGTATTTAGGATATTTCTTGAAGGAAGGTTTACAAAAAGTTGAAAAGTGGAATTGGCTTTTAACAAAATTCAAGCAAAAAATAAAGCATTGGAGCTTTCGATGGCTATCCTTGGGGGGTAGATATGTTCTTTGTAAAACAGTCCTGGAAATCTTGCCAATCTACGGGCTATCGATGGCCTTGATTCCTATCTCCACTCTTCATAAGATAAGGCGGATACTATACAACTTTCTGTGGAATGGGAGTGGGGATACAAAGCATTATCATCTATGTCGTTGGGAGTCTTTAACTCGACCAAAGCTTCAAGGAGGATGGGGCTTTCGTAACATCTTCTCCTTCAGTATAGCTCTGGCGGCATCAACTTTATGGCGAGTTCTTACTAAAGAAGGTATTTGGCATAAAATTATAAAGGAGAAATATCTTCCTCATAGCACAATTTTTAACCGGTTTAGATCTGAATCCTTTACTCAACGATCAACTTCAAAAATATGGACTAGTCTCCTTAAATCTATGCATGTGATTACCAAATGGATTAGTTGGAAGCCCAGATCGGGCCAACTTGTGATTTTGGGTAGAGATAGTATTTTGGGCTTGGGTTCCTCTTCTTTCCTTTCACCCCAGCTTATAAATGCTCTCAGACAGAAGCAGGTATGTGTTTTGGCTCAGGCGTGGTCAGCTCACGATCAAGATTCATTACAAGATACTTGGATAAACAATAATGCGCTGGAGCTTACAGGGAATTTGGATTTATAATGGGAGCAATATACCCATGTTTTAAAGGCAGCAAGGGTGTTTTTATCTGGAAATGAGGATGAAATTATCTAGATAGGGGGTGACGCATTGGGCATTGTCTCGACAAAGAATTCTTATATGGCATTATTATCTATTCAAAATTTGCATGTGATCAAAGGGTGGCGTATGCACATGTGGAAGTGGAACATACAAAAAAAGTAAAACTTTTCCTTTGGCTTGTTGTAAATAATAAAATCTTGACGTGGAATATACTTCAACAAAGAGGATGGAACAGACCTGGTAGATTCTCTTTTTGTAAGATGGATTGTGAAGAGACCACACATATATTCATAAACTGCACGTTCACCAAAGTAGCCCGGAGGAAAATAAAAAGTATCAAGAATTTCACACAAAACTGGAGAGGCAATGATTTAAGCGACTGTTTGACAAATTGGACAGCGGACAAAAGGGCATCTCCCAGTATTGCATCATATCTGTGTTGGTATACTTGGCTAGAAAGAAACACATCCCTCTTTGAAGGTAAGGAGCCATCATCCACAACGATGGTAATAAATACTTTAGGCATCTTTCAAAAATCATTAAAATTTTTGAAGACTACTCCTGTTCAATCTTGTTGGATAGAAGACACCTTGGAGTTTCAAGTGGCTTATTTTGATGGAGCGGCCTATTCAGATGGGAGGTGCAACAGCACATGAAGTATCATTAAGTGGTATGCAACTATAGGTTACAAGTGGAATCTAAACTGTGGAGAGGGAACAAATACAAAAACGGAATTGATGGGCTTGTGGGCTACTTTATTCATTGCAAATTACTTGTCCATTACAAAGTTGCAGACTCTTGAAGACTCCAAAGTTATCATAAAATGGATAAATAAAAAGGGAAATCTTCGTGTTAGTGCTTTGGAAGGATGGAAACAAAGAATCAACTAGCTGAAGGAAAAGTTCATATCCACAAAGTTCTATCATATCTATCGAGAATATAACAAGATAGCAGATGCTGAATAAAAAAAAAGACTTCTCGAATCAGAAGGATATATAGTGCTTCATAAATGGCCCAGTGATGTGGAAGGCCCTCCAACCATCATCGACATATACTAGAGGAGGACCACTACAGTTCCTCAGTCTTGATAATATTTCTTCTCAGTAGATCCATATAGAAATAGAGTGCTTTTGTATCTTTTTGGTTCCATTTGTCAGTGACTTGGAAGTCTTTTGAAAGGTTGTGTATCAGGGTTATGAATCCTGTTTCTTTTTGGATCTCTCTGTCAGATCGGAGTATCTTTTCTCGAGTCTCTAGAAAGTATGAAGGTGTCTGTACCTTTTTTGTATAGGAACTATTTCCACAGTTTTTACTCTCAAGATTATGTGCTATACTATATTATAGCAGCTAGATTGGTGATGTAAAAATTATATTTTCTTAATATAATGTGTTAATTTTCTTTTGAAAAAAAAAGGTTAAAAATTCAACAAGTAAACAAAAATTTAGGGCGTCAGTACATAAACATAATCTATCCATTGTAACTATATTGTGAGTGATCCACAATGATTGCAGAATTGCAATGAACTCAGAAATTGACACAAGAGAACTCTCAGTTTTTAAAATCGGAAATTCTATTGATATATCGTTGAAATTCTCCAGCGAATAATTTAAAGTGATGTGCACTGATTTAATTAATAATTGAAAACATAAACAACGGTGATGTCAAATCACGAGAATTGTATAACGATAAATGGAATCAAGTCTCAACAGGAATTGTATAACGATAAATGGAATCAAGTCTCAACAGGAATTGTATAACGATAAATGGAATCAAGTCTCAACAGTTCATGAATACAATCGTTGCGATTTCGGAATTTATGTGAGAGTTGTTTTCTTCCCATCAAACTATTCGATTAAGTAAATGAGAGTAAGTATTTTAACCCAACATACTAGAACTCAGAACTACAATTGCAACCAAATTAATTATTCATTTACAATAGATTATATCTACTAAAAGAATAAAATGTGAATTGTTAGTTATACATAATTATACAATAAAATACAATAAGCAAAAGAAGTTGTAGTTGTGTAAGATCTACAATCCCAAATTTCATTTTATCCTTTCTCAAGATTGCTCCTTTTCCTTGTCCCTCCTTGTTTTCTAATCAACCTTCACCAATACCTCCCATCCAATTCTATGGGTACTTTTCTTCCCCTTAGCCCCCCAACCGCAAAGGGGCCACACACAAAAACATAAATAATAGCTCCCAAGCTTTCCCTGCAAGGAAGACCTTCCACTCTTTTCAGTATCTCGGATTCTCAACTCTCACAAGTAAATCACAGTCCAACAAAATTTTGGCAGCAGAACCTTACTAAGAGGAAGTGAGATCCATATCCCTTCTACCTTTCTTTTATAGGTAAATTATCTATAACACCTGTCCACATGTACAAGTAATTAAAATTTTTAATTATTTTATTAGTGATTATTCACCCACACACTTGTCTCACTCTCCCCAAGTTGGACAAGTAAGTACCCTTTTCATTTTAATTAAAAATTCATTTTCCCTCACATTCCGCAATGTGTTCCTATTTTTTCCCTTAGTTCTCCCTTTATTCCCCAATTTCTCATTTAATGAGTGTCCCCTAACTAGATCTTAGTTAGAGTTAGATTATGAGTCTTATTTTTGTTAGACTTAGTGGTAGTTTGACTCAAGATCCCATTATATGTGTACACCTATTCTCTCATGTTTTATTTCTTTCTATTTTTAGGATCACTTTTATTAATTTCATGCATGCATGTGTAATTTTGCCAACCTTTAAGTTTTTATTGCTCTTTTCCTAGAGTTTGATTTTATCTCAATTCTTTTAATTGAGATAGAATCAAACGACTGAGTGAGAGAGACAGAGTGAGAAATTGCTAGTCTGTTGTAATCTCCATGATCTTAATAATAAGACAACCGATGCCTATGCTTGGTGGACGTAGCCCAACGTTTGGGTGAACCACATGAAATTCTTGTGCTTCTTATCTGTGTGATTGTTAATTATCATATGTCTGTGTTTTACACATTTACAATTCTTACAAGTAGTATCAGAGGTATTGTGTTGGAGATCCGTGAAGAAAGAAGGTGAATTGAGGAGGTGTCGCGGGAGGAAATTGGGTAGAAATTCATTGGCGCTCCCCAGGCAGTGTTAGAGGTGCGTCGATGCACTCACACTTATGAAATTAAAAATTCTGTGAATCACACGCATCGTATCATACACCACAGAGCGTTGACGCTCCCCCATCCACACTCTAGAATGAAATTAAAAATTCCGTGAATCACGCGCACCGTATAATATACCACGGAACGTCGGTGCTCCCCCATCCACACTCTAGGAGTGCTAGCGCTCCCAATGAACCCCAAGGGAGCGTTGATATTCAAAATAATGCTCCCCCACCCATTGTGAAGGAGCGTCGATCTCCTCAAAGAAAAATATTCACGTGGTTTACTTTTTGAAAAAGTTAAGGTATGGTGAAATTTTGGGTTTTTCAAAAAAAAATTTTAAATGTGAAAGTCAAGTCACGGGTGGTGGATGAAGTAAAAAAAGGATTTTTTAATTGAGTAAATGTTTATTATATTTTGGATTAAATATAATATTTAAAAGGTGGGAGTTATAAGGTTTTAAAAATGTGCTTTTTATTTTTTATTTTAAATTAAAAGGTGAATTTTGTTTTAAAGGTGAGGTTGGTAAAAGGATTTTTTAATTAAACCTTTTTATTAAACCTTGTGGAATTTAAACCATTATTCCTCCAAATATTTTTTAAAGGGCCTTGGTTATTATAAGCAGTGGGTATTGGGAGATTTTTTGTGCTAATGGATAAGATGAAGAGTTCGAAGTTCGAAGTTGAAAAGTTCAGCGGTAAAAGAAACTTTGAGCTATGGAAGCTCAAGATGCAGGATTTACTGGTGCAACAAGTGTTGCAAAAAGCATTGGCAGGCAAGTCAAAAAAATCAATAGCCATGATAGAATGGGAATGGGAATATCTGGATGCAAAAGTGTAACACCCCCACTACCTAAATAATAAAAATTTTCGTTCTTCCTCAAGGAACAGGATCCCCGAGGTACTACGGGGGTCTAGTGCGGGCTAGTTCTTTCCTGTTCACCCCCTTGCGATCATGGGTTAGGACCATAGGCCAAACAAACCAGGCGCCCTTCACAACTCATGACCTCGTGAGTCGTGAATCAAAGGCCCTCCAATCTTCTTCACAAATCGCCGATACCTGAGATCACTAAATGGGTATAGCTTCCTTTTGTCAGCGTCCTCTACGCAGGACCGCCGGCTAGGCTAAACTCTAGCTCCTCTCGCTATTCGCCGCTTAATGAGGTCAATGGCTGAACTCTCGCCCCTCCTTATGCGATTCTCTGAGACTTGAAAGTCAACGAAGGTTGACCTTCCTTTCGCACTACTCGCAACTCGCGACTTGGAGCGCCCAACCTTTGGGCTCTTACCCTGCGAACCTACGAGGTAGCGAGATCCCTGGATCTTTGCCACCTGTCCTCCTCGGATGGACGGTCCTAATCATCT
>ML782208.1:508647-533205 GCA_009831015.1 Picea engelmannii
CAGTATTAGAATCAGGATGTTCGATGGTATTGTTAGGGAATTAATGGATGTTAGATATGTACCTGAGCTTAAATCAAGTTTGATTTCATTGGGAGTGTTGGATTCTTGTGCATATAAGTATATAGGTCAAGGTGGGGCACTCACATTGTCGAAAGGTAGTTTAGTAGTGATGAAGACAACAAAGGTTGATAACCTTTATAAGCTGGAAGGGAGTAATGAAGTGACATATGTATATTCTTGTTTATGGAAGAAGAATCAAGGTCATAAAACAAAGAAAGAATTGCAGGTACTGGTAAGTGGTAAATCATTTCCGGACTTAAAATCTTTGTTTTTGAATTCCTACTTGTTTTATATCTCTACAAGTTATGATGGTGGTATAAAGGGATGTTGTGTGTGGGATCCTGCTTCTCACAAGGTCATCATTGACAGGGATATAATATGTATGGAACAACCAAAAGGGTTGATTCAAGATTGCAATGGTAAATTTGTTTGCATGCTAGAAAATTCATTGTATGGCCTATTGGTACCTAGACAAATATACAGGAGGTTTGAATCCTTCATAGTGAGTCACAATTTTTAAAAGGGTAGGAATGACTATACAATTTATAGTACATTCACAGTCTTGATGTTATTTGTTGATGATATGCTCGTTGCAAGTCGAAGCATGGATACAATTAGTAAGAAAATGACTCAGCTGGACAAGACAATTCAGACGAGGGATCAAGGAGCAAAAAAACAAATTAAGGGCATGGAAGTATACATAGATGGTAATGGTAAGCTGTGGTTGGAGTTCAGTATGAACATTGTAAAACCAGTTTTTATCCCTCTTGCTTTCCATTATAAGTTTTCTTCAAGCATAGGTCCTGTCTATAAAGAAGAAAAGGTTATGTCTCGTGTAAGTTTAGTAGGAGGTTTGTTGTATGTGATGAAATGGTTAATACTAGATGTTTCACATGCTAATGATGTTGTCAGATATGTGATAGATTCAGGTGTTGCAGTGAAATGGCTACTTCAGCATTTGAGAAGCACAAATGTCACCTATAATGGTTACACTAAGATGGTCTGTAATAATTGTAATGTATATTTTACAAGTGTCTTGGATAGAAGGAGATCTATCACTAAATATGTTTCACAACACAGTTTTGGAAGACATGTTGGAGGTGGAGTGACCCCTCAGGAAATCCAAACTCATGCAAGTCACACAGGCAAGATCATGAAACCAATTTTATTAGAGAAGATGCAGTGGTGCTTGGCTTCTCTTGGCTTGCAGAAAAGGTGATGGACAAAAGGAAGGAGAAAGGTATCAAGTTAATTGTTGTCAAGGTGGATATTGCTGGTATTTGGTGACAACAAATTCCGCTAATGATGGATCTGGATCCTATTATTCTGCATTGGTTACAACCAAATAGACCAAGTTAGAATATGGATAGGGATTGCATTTAATAATTAGTTTCTTGTGTGAATGTATAAATTCATGTAAGCCCGTAGAGGCAAATGACTGAGTGAGAGAGACAGAGTCAGAACTTTCTAGTCTGTTGTAATCTCCATGATATGAATAATAAGACAACAGATGCCTATGCTTGGTGGACGTAGCCCAACGTTTGGGTGAACCACATGAAATCCCTGTGTTTCTTAGCTGTTTGATTGCTAATTATCATATGTGAATTGTGTTTTCTGCATTTACAATTCTAACAATTGACACAAGAGAACTCTCGGTTTTTAAAATCGAAAATTCTATTGATATATCGTCGAAATTCTCCAACGAATAATTTAAGGTGATGTGCATTGATTTAATTAATAATTGAAAACATAAACAATGGTGCTATCAGAATCACAGGAATTGTATAACGATAAATGGAATCAAGCGTCAACATGAATTGTATAATGATAAATGGAATCAAGTCTCAACAGTTCATGAATACAATCGTTGCAATTTTAGAATTCATGTAAGATTTATTTTCTTCCCATCAAACTATTCGATTAAGTAAATGACAGTAAGTATTTTAACCCAACATACTAGAACTCTGAACTATAATTGCAACCAAATTAATTATTCATTTACAATAGATTATATCTACTAAAAGAATAAAATGTGAATTGTTAGTTATACACAATTATACAATAAAATACCGTAAGCAAAAGAGGTTGTAGTTGTGTAAGATCTCCAATCCCAAATTTCATTTTATCCTTTCTCAAGATTGATCCCTTTCCTTGTCCCTCCTTGTTTTCTAATCAACCTTCATGAGTACCTCCCATCCAATGCTATGGGTACTTTTCTTCCCCCTTAGCCACCTAGTCGCAAAGGGGCCACACACAAAAACCATAAATAATAGCTCCCAAGCTTGTCTCGCAAGGAAGAGCTTCCACTCTTTTCACCATCTTGGATTCTCAACTCTCACAAGTAAATCACAATCCAATAAAATTTTGGTAGCAGAACCTTACTAAGCAGAAGTGAGATCCATATCCTTTCTACCTTTCTTTTATAGGTAAATTCTCAATAACACTTGTCCACATGCACAAGTAATTAAATTTTTTAATTATTTTATTAGTGATTATTCACCCACACACTTGTCTCACTCTCCCCAAGTTGGACAAGTAATTACCCTTTTTATTTCAGTTAAAAAGTCATTTTCCCTCACATTCCCTAATGTGTTCCTATTTTTTCCCTTAGTTCTCCCTTTATTCCCCAATTTCCCATTTAATGAGTGTCCCCTAACTAGATCTTAGTTAGATTTGGATTATGAGTCTTCTTTTTGTTAGACTTAGTGGTAGTTTGACTCAAGATCCCATTATATGTGTAGACCTATTCTCTCATGTTTTATTTCTTTCTATTTTTAAAATCACTTTTATTAATTTCATGCATGCATGTGTAATTTTCCCAACCTTTAAGTTTTTATTTCTCTTTTTCCTAGAGTTTGATTTTATCTCAATTCTTTTAATTTATTTAATATTTTTTTTTAATCTTTCTTTTGAACTTAGATTAAGTCTTAAACTTAGGATTAGAATCTTGTTAGGATTCTAGTTTATAATTTACTAATTAATTAATACTATGTTCTAACAAGGTCTAAATATTTCATTAAGTTCTCTAGGCCATCTAATTTTATTGACTCACATTTTAATTTACGTGACTGGCCCTTCAAGACGCACCTTCATGCTCCAAGGGTGCCACTTGCCTTTGACTGGTTTTGGAATTTTGTCTGACACTTGGAGTCAACACTCCATTCGGTCGACCTTGTGAGAGACCAAGGGCTTCTAAGGAATAAAGATTCCTCCTTATTGCGCACTACTTAGATTTCCTCGTGAGCAACTATCTTAGTCTACCCTCACGACATCTTATACCTCTCGAACTAGGTAATTGTTAACCTACAGTTAAGGTCGCGAAAAGAGTGTTAGTAGGCTATGACAGTGATGCTACCACATGTCTTCCTCAAATGTTTGGTTTCTGTGAATGACCCATTTACTCCTTATGTGAGTCAGATTATCAAGCATCGTCAAGCCTGCATCCACTGACAAAAACAATGTCAATAATCCATATACATAAATTGTACTGTAATCAATCATATATCACATGTGCATAAAATGAAATACTAAATCAAAATACAATCCACTCCCTGACTCAATCCAAAGTCCAAGGAAGTTCATTGATTCCCTCAACATCCATAACATGTCATGTGTCCTACACACTCAGGAGAATGCGTCATAATATCTTTCAACACATATACATTTGGAATTAATCAATAATTCACAATACATAATTATCATCACATATAACTCATAATCGAAACGAAATCATAATTTATCATAACCATATCACTTGCACGCATGTGCCCTCAAAGAATAATTCAATAAGTGTGCTTAGTAGTATGGGATGTTACATACACCCTATCTTATTTTAAACTTCGTCCAGTTGTATAGTACATAAATTAAAGTAAGAAAATGTATCTTACATAGTTCTATATATTTAGTCTAGAAAACAAATAAGGAAATTTTTGACGCATCTCATATGCATTCTCCCATGTAGCTGAGTGTGAACTATAATTCTCCCACTCGACCTTGACCTCATCGACTATTCAACGTCGTAGCTATCGAGTGTGATGGTCCAAAATTCGGATTCGCTCCACCATGAGAGAATCCTCGTTCAACACCTACAAAGAACTCATGTCAATAACACGTGACAGATCACTAATATAATGTCATAAAACAAATAGATGAAATACATTGTGCATATGCCTCAAATAATCAGGCAAGGGTAGTCGGTAAGCCACAGGTCCTTTCTTTTCCATAATATCAAAATGTCCCACAAACCTAGGAGAGAGTTTAGAACCCTTTCCAAACTTGATTGAACTCTTATGTGGTTTTACCAAAAAGAAAACGTTGTCTCCAAACTCATAACAACGGTCAACGCGATGTGCATCAACATAATTATTCTGATGATCCTGAGCTTCTTTTGTTCTTTGGATTATTGATTGCATATGTTCTTCCATTTATTGGATCACTTCTGGTCCCACTAAGATCCTATCCTCAAGTCAATCCCAAATGAACGACGTCTGACATGGTCGCCCATAAAGAAACTCAAATGGTACCATATTAATTGTACTTTGGTAAGTGTTGTTGTATGCAAACTCTACCAATGGAAATAAGTCCTCCCACCACTTCAGTTGATCCATCACGTACATACGCAACATATCCTCCAAAATATGGTTTGTTCTTTTTGTTTTTCCGTTTGTATTTGGGTGATACATTGTACTGAAATTTAGTTGCATTCCCAAGGATTCTTGGAAACTAGTCCAAAATTGTCCTGTAAACATCGATCCACGATCGGATATATCCTTCTTGGTACATCATGTAACCTCACAATATCGCTAACAATTACTCTAGATATATCTGGCTCCCGATACGTTGTACATAATGGAATATAGTGTGCACTCTTCATCAGAGTGTCAATGACCAAAAACATTGAATCGTGTCTTCTTACTGTTAGTGGCAATCCAAGAATAAAATCCATTGAAATGACCTCCCATTTCGATTCAGGAATAATGTATGGCTATAAAAATCATGTTGGATTTCTATGTTCAACCTTCACTTCCTGACATTCGAGACATCTCACCACGTAACTAACTATGTCCACTTTCATTCATTTTCAGAAGAATAAAGGCTTAAGGTTTTCCTTCTTCTTCGTGACTCCTGGATGATCCATTTAAACAGCTCGATGAGCTTTGTTTAAGATCAAACTTCTCAATTTTCCGTTAGGAGGTACGTAAATTCTATTGTTATACCTCAACAATCCGTCGTTTTCAAATGAATAACATTCATACTATGGTACCATCATGGTATCTTGTCCGATACTATCGTTAACTTCCTTGTACCAATCATCGTCAATCCGTAAATCTAGAATATTTTCTCGAAGATTCATCTTAAGTGGTATTACCGAGAATATGTGTGGTCTTCGACTCAATGCGTCTACTACTATGTTCACCATTCCTTTAATATACGTAATCTCAAAGTCATATTCGCTAAGTAATTATGACCAACCCCTCTATCCCGCATTCAAGTAACTCTGTGTAAATATATGCTGCAATCCACAGTGATATGTCTTTAATTCAAATTTTTGTCCAATCAGATAATGTCTCCATACTCTCAAGGAATATACAATTGCTAATAACTCCAAGTCGTGTGTTGCATAGTTTTCCTCATGCCTTCTCAATTTCCTTGAAATGTAAGCGATCAATCGACCATATTGCATCAAAACTCTTCCTAAACCTTCATTGGATGCGTCTGTACATACCAAGAATTATTTTTTCATGTTGGGGACCTTCAATATCGACACTGTTGTTAACAACTTTTTAAGCTTTTTAAATGCTTCCGCGCATTTCTCCATCCATATGAATTTCTTGTTTTTCTTCTACAATTCCATGATTGGATTTGCTATCTTCAAAAAACCTTCAACGAATCGTTGGTAATATCCTGCTAAACCCATAAATCTATGTACCTCTTTTACATTCGTTGGTGCTGACCATTCCATAATAGCCTCTACTTTCAATGGATCCACAACGATACCTTCTCTAGATATGATATGTCCCAAGTAATGAATCTTTGATTGGTAAAAGGAACATTTTGATAGCTTCTCAAACAATTTGTTTTCTCTTAGACATTGTAGAACCAATATCAGGTGTTCGTCATGCTCTTCTTTCGTCCGAGAGTAAATCAGTATGTCATCAATAAATACTTGAACACGCTTGTCCAATTATTCGTGCAACACCCCATTCATCAAACTCATGAATACCCTCGGGGGTCGGGGCATTCACCAAACCGAACGGTAAAACTGTAAACTCATAGTGTCTTAATCTCGTCTTAAATGTGGTCTTAGGTATATCTTCCTCCTTAATTCATAATTGATGATATCTCAATCTCAAGTCAATCTTCAAAAACATCATTCCTCCCTTCATCTGATCAAATAAATCATCTATTATTGGCAATAGATACTAGTTCTTGATCCTCGCTTTATTCAATTGACGATATTGGATATAAAGTCTCCATGATCCATCCTTCTTTCTCACGAAAATAACTGGTGCACCCCACGACGATACGCTTGGACTATAAGTCCCAAGTTTAACAATTCCTTCAGTTGCATTTTCAACTCCTACAATTTAGGCATTGACGTCCAATATGGCGTTCTCGCTACCGGTTCAGTTCCAGGTTTCAAGTCTATTGTAAACTCCAACTCTCTTTCTGGCGGTAAACCTAGTAGTTCCTTAGGAAATACGTTTGCAAACTCTGATACTACTGGAAGGATTTATAATCCTTTTGCCTCTCCCTTTTCGTTGAGTGCCAAGATTGCATATAACTTGCATCCCTTGCGCATACTCTTCTATAGTTCTAGGGAAGAGATAAGTCTCAGTGAAACCCCCTAGTTTCTTCTTACAATTACTATACTTTGTCCCAAATCATCATTAAAACTTAATTGTTTTGTCTTCCATTTAAGTATCGCATCATGCGATTCTAACCAGTCCATGCCTATCACTATGTCATAAGATCCTAATATCGTGACGTATAGGTTGGCCTTCCTTAAAAAATCACCCAAGTTAATGCTACAGTCCGTAACTTTCTCTCCAAATTTTTGTTTGGATCCTGATGCCATTTCTATGTATATGAACTCGACCTGCTCGACTTCCTTTACCTTAATTCTCTTTAGCGATGCACTAGAAATAAATTTCTCTATAGCACTTGGATATATCAAAATACAAATTTTTTATTGGTGATCGTACCTAATGTCTAGAGCATCATGGATTGGTGCTCATCCTGGCGGTTGTTCACCATTGCATGTATCATGTGGGCCTTGCCCAAATTTACAATTGTAGTGGGTCCAGAAGATCTGACTACTTTTGCCTTCTCAATCATATAATCTCGTTGGTCATATGGCTCTCCACATGTCCAACATCTATTCTTAGGTCCAGTTCTCCTAGTTCCCGAAGTATAAGTTGTTGGCCTAGCAGTCTGTGATCCCAGTATATTATGTTGAACAAGCCTAAAATGTTGTTTCTTCTATGGATGATGATGTTGTTGTTGTTGTGGTGCTCTGTAAGGAGTCCTCTGTTGAGGATTCTTTCGTCTCAGTGTCGAGAACATGGGTCCTCTAGGCATATCTCAATGCCCAAAAGTCTTTTTGGATGGTGTATGATGTTGCTGCTCTCCTAATGTCGTATGTCTAGTTGGTCTAGAAGGAATCCTGACCTGGCCCCCAATGTTCAGCTCTTCCTTGGCTATGAGGGCCTTCTGAACTGCATTATGCAATGTCTGAGGCATTAAGATCCTTGCCTTCACACAAATGTTGAAGTTAATTCCAAACACAAACTTGTTGACCTTTAACTTCTCCATGTTCAGATGTGGAGCGTACCTAAGTAGCTCCATGAACCTAGCTTCATACTCCGGAACTGTACGACTACTATGTCGTAAGGTGTTGAACTCATTAAGATGGCACTCAATGAATTCATCGGATAAGTACCTCTCCCATAATCATTCCTCGAACAATTCTCATGACACGTCTTCCATGACCATGTTTAGTTGAGGTAGGAGTGTCTTCCACCAAAGTAGAGCACTCCCTTTCAATTGAAAGACCCCCATGCGAACTTTCATGTTGGAGGTGTAATCACAAAGTGCGAAGCACATCACCATGTTCTCCAACCATGCCTCGGAGGCTAAGACATTTGTGGCACCCAGAACTCGGGAAATTTCACCTATTCCAGTTCTCTGTGTATGCTACTGCTACATACTAGAGTGCGTTGTGAACCCTCATTGGAAACATACGTTCTTCCCTCCTCGTGATCAAGACGGTTGATCAATGCTTCTGATCCTCTGGAAGGATCTCATCGTACCTACCACATATCCCACAACAACTTGCTCCTGCTCCATGGTATTCTCTTCTTCGTGAGGGTTTTTTCTCTCTAGCATGGATATAATCGGAGGAGGCATACCTCTCCCCCCCGCACCACAACGTCTACTTCCCCTGCGTCCTCTAACCATTATTACCTACATGGACAAATTTCAAATTTTTTTAGTGATACATATTTAATCATCTATTTAAGATAGTGGAAGGGTTGAACTCACTCTAATACCAAATGAAACAACTCAATCTATACGTCATCAAGTGGGTGAATATAATGATTTTTATTTTTTATTTTTTTTTCCTCTTTGTTATCAAAAACCTTGTTTTAAAAAGACTACAAAAAAGGTGAATCATCTACACTCCACATCACTAATTCTTCCAATAAACTCAATTTTCAAATGTGCAATTGACCACAAAAATGATGATAAAATAGTTATGAAATTTTAATAATGATAAAAATTAATTTACACCCTAACATAATCTATTCTTTAGGTATACTGCGAAAGTCCTATTATATTGATGCATTTTAAGTCAACCACTAAAACAACTTATACAACAATTCACATTGAAAATTCTTGTGTGAACATTAATGATTTCCTCAACCAACCATATTATTCAATTCTAGGAGCTCTATGAATTATAAGCATTTCCTCGATCTTAAACATAATTTTAAGCCTTACGCATTATCACTATAACTTTTACAAAATAATCAAAAATTATAATTGACGATAGTATCAAGGAAATCCTAATGTTATATTCTTGATAAGATTTTACTAAAACATTCTCATTCTTTCTCCTATATTCTCTCAAGTGGACCCACTCATTGAAGAAAGTTTTGGGTAACCATAAGATCATAATCATTATTCATCCCACATAATAGTTAAATTATACAAGTCAAGCAATACCTTCATTAAACACTCACTAAAAAATGAACAAGGAAGGCATAATATATATATATATATATATATATATATATAAAACTTAGCATTAATTAAAAACAAGCATCATCAACTATCTAAAAGAAGTTGATTTCAAGAGGTCTAGTGGTTTTCTTATAATTTAAAATTATATTCCTATGATATTAAACGATTACAACTCACCGAGGATCGAGGTGTCAAGTGGGATGTCTACTCCTCTTTTAGTAATTTGACTAAATGCACTTAACTCTTCTTTTGTTGTATACGACCTTGAAATTTCTCTATCCAAAGGAGCTGCTAAGGAATAAGTTCTACACAGTGAGTCTTATGTTCCGACGAAAATTACCCATGATCATACTCATAAGTGGAGTAAGCGTGACCTGAACGAAAGCTTAATGCTTAATGCTCGGCTTAACAGTTTCAAGCATGAATAATCCTAATTAAAATGGATTTAGTCTGAGATTCAAAATAAGAATAAGGTGCAGAGAATCTCTCATGGAATCGATAACTATGCCCAATTAATGATATTATCATTAATTATACCTGTATTAGGAAATTTTATCGGTTTCATTGACTACTTTTCATAATTACGCTGAATGTATGTGAGTTTTTCAGCGCTGCTACTTCGCTTCCTTCGTGAGCTCCCGGTGGACGGCTGCCAGAGAATTGATGACCCACAGTAAAATTAGCGAATTGACGACCGATGGCCATCTACCAACCTGGTACATGATTTTACAAATAACAGAGTTATCAAATCGAATATATCACAGCTGTCCAATCTAGCCACGTGGCAAGTTCACAGCTGCCCAATCAAGCCGTCAGATGCAAGCTACGTGGCGAAATCACAGCCGCCAGATTCTGCCGTCGGATGCACGCCACGTTTCTCAATCACAACCGCCAGATCTGGCCGTCTAATGCACGTCACGTGGCAAGTCCAGAGCCCTTAGATCTTACCGTTAGATGCATGCAACCTGTCGAGTCCAGCGCCCTTGGATTGGGCCGTTAGATTCGCACCACGTGGGGACTCCACAGCCCTTGGACTGAGCCGTCTGATTTACTCCACGTGGCCACTCTGCAGCCCTTGGATGTTGTCGTTAGATTTATGCCAAGTGGCGAGTCTAAGCCATTGGATTGGGCCCTTGGATGAACGCCACGTGGCGAGTCTGCAACCCTTGGATGAACAACACATGGCGAGGTTAGAGCCCTTAGGTTTGGCCGTTGGATGCATGCCACGTGGCGTGACACTAGTAGCAGGATCTAGCCGTTGGATGCATGCAACGTGGCGTGACACTAGTAGCAAAATCTAACCGTCGGATGCACGCCACGTGGCGAATCCAAAGCCTTTGGATCTAACCGTTGGATCCGTGCAACGTGTCGACAATCGGACCCGTACGATGAAAATAATACGGATAACTACACGTACGTGGCACAGATCCGATGGCTTGACGATCCGAGCCGCACGATCCGACCTTGCGCTTTCAGTGAACGAAGGAATGGGTAACTATTCGTCCTGCATGGCTGTGGACATGAAGAAGACAGAGGAAACTATCCAGCTGGTTAGCTCAGACGCACCATTCAGGAATTCCCCTCCACGCTGGCCAAATCATTCAGGAATTCTCTCACCATTTAATCTGCCACTCTCACTCCAAACGACCAACTGGAGGTGGGAAACAAGTATTTCCTTCTGCTTGAACATTTTTCCAGTTTGAGTTAACGCTTGTATTGCTGGTTTCCTTAATATCACCACTCGACCAAGTACTAACAGTGGTAGCATATCAGCCTCTGTGCGCAGTATCGAACGGGAGGCCTAACGTTGATGAATTGCAGCTGGAATTGCGAAAGGATTATGAGCGGTTGGTCACGCCCAGGCAAGCGCTGGAGAAGATGGATAATTGCCACGAGCTGATCTAATATTAATCTAATGTGTTTTGAAGGTAAAGATTTAATATTAATCTATCGCCCACATATTAATTATTTGTTGTAAGGTGTGGGATTCATTCCACAACACTTTTCGCAGCACGAAATGGCTACGCGTCTGGTTTCCACTATGTACTCTATTCTGTTTCAAAAGAAAAACAAGTATGAAAATGGGGTTTGAAAACAATTCACGTTTATACAAGTATGAGCGTGGGGTTAGAAAACAATTTAGGTTAAATCTATTTTGCTTTTCTTTTTATGTTTATTTTTATTTTCAATTTCATTTTCAGTGTATTGGTTATTTATTAAAAAATATATAGTAGGTTAGTTTCATTGAATAGATCTTTTCCATGGACAAAGTAGTTTAGTTCAATATGTTGTATGTAAGGATCATGTAGGTTAATCTTTAATCTACACTCTTATTTGGCATATTTTTTAAATGAATGTGTTTTTAGGGTAAAGATTTAATATTAATAATTTATTTTATTTTTATATATTTTAATATTAATAATTTATCATTTAAAGTAGTAAAATAAGTTTATGTTAAAATAAAAGAATTAAAACAAATCATAACAACATTTATATAATAAACATAAGGTTTTAATTTAAATTGATATTTAATATTATAAAGTTAATGTTCAAAATATTAAAATAAGATAAAAGAAGTTAAAACAAATTACCATATTATTTATATTATAGATTTATTATTTTAAGAAGTTTAATTTGGAAAAATCTACTAAGAAGAGAAGATTATGCATTTCTCTTTTTTCTTCAAACACAAATATAAAGAAATGTGAAAGTTCTATGTGTAATAGCCATTGACATTCTAGTTTCTATGGATGCTACAAGGTTTTCTACTTCCTTTATTTTGCTTCAATATTTCACTCCTTTGTTTTGTTCAACTATGGAATAATAAATCAATACAATAAGAATGAAACACCTTCCTCTAGTGTTTAATGATCTTTAAATAATTATGTGAGATTAGGGTTCTTCCATGCCTCCACTCTTGATTAGGGTTAGGATTTTGGATCCCTGAAATCTTTTTGAAAATCCACATGTGTGAGTAATGTAATGGACGTTGCATCCACTTCTTTACATTGTGATTCGCAATATAGGTCAACTTGAGAGAGGCGTAATTTAAGGCCTCTTCCAGCAAATGGTAATAGGTGCATTTCCTTATGTATTAATGATAGTTCAAAATGATAGCAACAGAACTATCCTTATGTCGTAATGCAACAGAGCTTGATTTTCAAATGGGTCAGGGTCTACATGAAAACTAAGAATTCGTGTTGATTGGAGGTTGTAGAATACAAATCAATATAAGAAAAGTCGGAGGTGAGGTTATTCCTCGAATTTGCAAGAGCTCAAGCTGGGCATATCATGATGGAATATTCCAAATGGAAATTCCTCTGTTTAATTAACAAAATACGCCAAGAAAAGAATAATTAAGGTGCAACGCATGTTCCCTTCAAACTCACACTCCCGTACTAGTTTACCAAGGCTAAGTGAAACTCTGAGTCGGATGAGGTTTTTAAAGAAATATCTTATCTATGATACCCACCGAATTTAAAGTAAAACATAATCAAGTCTTAGGTCTTCCTAGAATGACAACTGGAAAGGAGTTGAAAGTCGAACTAGATCTGGAGTAATGGTAAAGAGTAAAAAAATGCTGTGACAAGAACAATTCACTCACACTGAAACTGTGACAAATCACATTCTTATGAATTGTATTCAATTTACTTAGGGAAGGTATTAAAAAAAAAACGACTGAGAAGATCTCCATCCGATGAATTATAGGCATGAGCTCTCTATACACAATGTCATAAGTCATGGCTTCAATAATTTAAAATGCAAGAAATACCTTGTTCACCCAACTATTCTCCTACTGCCACACTAACAATCTTCACCTCAGATATTTACCTATGTAAGTACCGAGGATAAAAGAACCGAAACAAATGAGTGAGTTTCAATCAGTATTTTAAAAAGAATAGTTTCAATCAGTTGTTTAAAAAGAATAAATTGGACTCTGCCCAAATAGATCAATAATCGTTAGTTAAAAATCTATAATGATACATCAAAGGATGTCTTTTAAGTTAAAAATTCAACAGGGTTTTGTCCGATTGGAGAGAGGGAATGGAGCATTTTCGAATTTGAGAGCAGAATTAGGGTTTCTCTGGCACTTACCTGCAGTGGCATTAACTGTTTCTAGGGGCTTGCATTGAGTGGAGCCAAGGGGGAAGAACATGGCAGCTATTTCAAATCCACATATTGAGGCAAATGTATGGAAGGTGACAGGGCTTTTCGACCAAGTGGACTCTGTGGTCCTTGGTACTGCCACCATTAACACTCCTTTTTTCCTCCCCCAAGTACCTACTCAGAAGTAGTCACTCCATACCACCCCATGTACTCTGTCTTTCACATAGTTTTTGCGCCCCTCCTTAGTTCCTCCAAGAGCAACCATAGGAATTAGTGGTTTTCAGCCTCAACAGTCTTTAGATAAGGGAAAGTTGTTGTTTACTGGATCAAAGGAAGGTGGAAAGGTTTTTAGGAGCCCTGATGCTACTCGCAGACTTTGGAGAGAAAAAAAAACGGTTCACAAAATGGTACTAGGCGCAGATGTGGGGCTTGCTAAACTTGCACCTTAGTGCTCTGCGGGCTTGTGGGGAGGTTGTCCTACAGATATCTATGCAAAGTAGTGTTATCAAAGTGGGTGGAACGTATGTGGAAACCGATGCTTGGTTACCAATCGAAGATAATCTATTTGACCAAGGGGTGGGTTGGTTTCATTTGTAATAACCTAGAAGATACAGAGTTGTTGCTAGAACAAAGATGGGTGATAGGCGGTAGTAGCCTAATGATAAAGCGGTGGAGACTGGATTTTAATCTAGAAACAGAGTACTTTCAGTATAGGCATCTGTGGGTTTTGCTCCCTGGTTTGCCTTAACACTTGTGGAACACAGTAGCCATGGAAGCGATAGGAAACTCGCTAGGCTCTTTCATCTCTTTAGGCGCCTCTACTCTATCTTCCCCATCTAGAAAAATGGGAAAGATTCTAGTAGAGATGGATGTTCATAGCGGTTTGCCTGAGTTACTTGAGATAGATTGGAGGGGGGCGCAAAATTTTACAAAGGTTGGACTACCTGGGGGTCCCCTTCTGGTGCAACGTTTGTCATCTGATTGGAAATATGTGAAGAACCTGTCCGGGAAAAAAGGAAGAAGAGGTATAAGAAGATACGGCTCTCCATAGGGATGTGGGGGACACAGAGGATGATGTAGATTCTGCAAGCACTAATTATTGGATTCCTCCACTGGAGACTACTACATCACCGGAACAGGTTGATTCATTTACGGGTAAGTTGTTGTTATATTGCCCGTCTCTTTATAACTTATTGTCTTTACTGGAAAAAAATGCTTTAGATTTGTCTCCCGAGTTATATTTTCCACTTCCACCGACGACCCCATGTGCGGGGGAGGTTGGAGATGCCACGACCTACAAATCTTCTGGTACCCCTGTCTCCCCTAAGTATAACAATCAAGAGTCAGGGGGCTTGTGTGTTGTTGGTAGTGAGCGCACTAGGGATCAAGAGTGTCCCACAGTCTCTACCCTAATTCCTATTGTTATGGATTCTCTTGCTATTCAGGCTGGTACTTTACCTACCTCCTTGTTGGAGTCCATCCATAGAACTCTTCCTAATTCAGATGAGGCACTACCTCTAGCGGGGTATCATGAATCAGAGGAGGGTGAAACCTCTTTATCTGAGGTCCCAGAATCCTTGATTCCCTATATTAGAGACAACCATGAGCCAACTCAATTACCTGCATACTTTGGGAATGCAGTGATTGATTCTGCCAGCTTCACTAGGGAACTTTGTACAGAGAAATCAACCTAGATTGAGTTCACAAAGGATTTCTCCTGGTCTAGGGGGATCAGGGTGGATTTTTCACCTATTAAGATGCAAAGTTCGAGGAAAAATATGCAGACGACTTCTATTTCAACTTTAACCACAGACCCTTCCACAACCGATAGTGGGGCACTTAGAGCAGTGAAGGCCCTAGCACAGGCCAAGTGATGATTTTTATGTCCTTAAATATGAGAGGGATTGAAGGCTCCCTAAAATCCACCTCTTTCCGAAGGGCCCTGAACATTACTCATCCTAATATTATTTTCATACAGGAAACAATGGTTCTTGAACATAAAGCGCGGGCTTTTATGCAAAAATTTCAGCCGTCTTGGGTTACCTGTGTTGTGAGCTCGGTTGGATCCTCTGGTGGTATTCTTGCCTCGTGGGATCCTCTTCTATTTAAATTGATTCCATTTATGACATGCGTTGGGATTTTGTTATCAGGTTCAATCATCACAACAAAAAAGAAGATTAATCTTCTTAATATATACAGACCATGCCTTGAGCGAAAATCTTTCTGGACGATTGTTGTAGGCAGTGGCCTTTTATCATTAAAGAACCTAGTGGTGGCAGGGGATTTAAACCTAACCGTATCAACAGGAGAGGTTTGAGGAGGATCGTTTTCCCCGAGACACCTGGCTGATTTCTTTAAATCTATGTTTCATTCTCACAGGCTAGTTGATGTTCAACCAGACACTCTAGCTCGACTTGGCGGAATGGTCGCTCGGGAAGTGACCAAATAGCGAAGAGGCTGGATAGATTTTTGGTATCAAAGGACCTGCTCTTAAAGTTCAGATTATACATATCATGGGTTGAATTCCCATATGTATCAGATCATGTGCCCATTTTGCTACAGCTGGAGAACACTAGTTTACAAAAAACGTATCCCTTCAAATTCCACTCCCAATGGTTAGTAGAAAAAAAATTCAATGATATAGTTTATAAACTATGGAAGGACCCGAAATATTTAAAGGAAGGTGATAGCCAGAGACGCTTTGGGTGGAAATTGAAAGATTTAAAAGCTGAAACAAAAATATGGGCGAAAGTTTTAAAGGCCCGCGAGATTTATGCTCTGGAGACTTTGGTAGCAAACATCAAATATCACATGCAAAGTTTCTCGGAGAACACGATTCCATCAGAGATTGAGTCAAAGCTCATTGAACTTGAATCTGATAGAAACAAACTTCTAAAATCTCAGGAGGAATTGTGGCGCATAAGGAGTCGAGCTACCTGGATCAAGAGCGGAGATCAAAACAGTAAATTCTTTCATCAATTCGCAAATTGCTGGAGAAATAACAAATACATATGGGAGATCTATGATAGTTCGGGTACCATTCACAAGGACAACAAGCTATTACAAATGAGGCAGTTAAATACTTTAATAATTTTTTCAAACCTACTCAAACAGATATAACAACAGATCAGGTTGGTGTGGCAAGTCAGTACCCCAAGATGCTAGATGAGGATGGATCAAGAGATATTTACAAGCCGATAACCATTTTGGAATTGAAGTCTATTCTAAATGTATTTAAAAAAGAAAAAATCCCCGGACCTGATGGGTGGTCGGTGGAATTTTTCTTGCATTTCTTTGATCTAGTGAGCGAGGACTTGTTGGATTTAGTAGAGTATTCTAGAACTTTTGGGCGAATAGATGGAAACCTTAATTCGACTTTCTTAATTATGATTCCCAAGAAGAATAAGCCACATAATTTTGGGGACTATAGGACAATTTCACTGTGCAACCTGGTTTATCAAATGATATCAAAGGTGATTACCAACCGGATAAAACCATTTTTGTCCAGGGTGTTATTAGTTGAACAACTGGGTTTTTTGGAAGGGCGTCAGATCCATGATGCAGTTGGGACCGTTCACGAATGTATTCATAGCATAAAGAAGAAAAATAGTAAAGATCTTTTACTAAAATTGGACTTGCATAAAGCTTATGACTGCATCAATTGGGACTATCTCAGACTGGTCCTTATTCAAGCTGGCTTTGGTCTTCCTATGACAAATTGGATCCTGGCATGTGTAAATTCTGCTTTATTTGTTGTTCTTGTTAATGGCGAAGCTTCTGAGTTCTTTAGAAGTGGAAGACGTCTCCGCTAGGGTTGCCCATTGTTGCCTTTACTTTTCATTCTGGTGATGGAGAGTTTGAGTATGTTGTTAAAATCTAGTGAGAGTCAGGGCTCTATTAAAGGCATCAAGGTTTCTAGACTTACAAAGATTTTGCATATTTTATTTTTTGATGATATCATACTAATGAATAATGGCTCAGTTCAGGAATGACAAGAAATTAAAAGTATTGTTCAATGTTTCTGCTCAGTAATCATATTAATGGTGAATCAATCAAAATCTACTGTACATTACGCGAGACTCTTGGAATCACAAGTTTCTTCATTTAAGCTTATCTTGCCTTATAAATTTTCAGACTTGTCAGTGGGGTTCAAGTATTTAGGATTTTTCTTGAAGGCAGGTTTACAAAAAGTTTCAGAGTGGAACTGGCCTTTAACAAAATTCAAGCAAAAAATAAAGCATTGGAGCTTTCGATGGCTATCCTTGGGGGGTAGATATGTTCTTTGTAAAGAAGTCCTGGAAAGCTTGCCAGTATACTGGCTATCGATGGCCTCGATTCCTATCTCCACTCTTCATAAGATAAGGTGGATACTATACAACTTTCTGTGGAATGGGAGTGGGGATACAAAGCATTATCATCTATGTTGTTGGGAGTCTTTAGCTCGACCAAAGCTTCTAGGCGGATGGGGCTTTCGTAACATCTTCTCCTTCAGTAAAGCTCTGGCAGCATCAACTTTATGGCAAGTTCTTACTAAAGAAGGTATTTGGCATAAAATTATAAAGGAGAAATATCTTCCTCATAGCACAATTTTTAACTGGTTTAAATCTGAATCCTTTACTCAACGATCAACTTCAAAAATCTGGACTAGTCTCCTTAAATCTATGCATGTGATTACCAAATGGATTAGTTGGAAGCCCAGATTAGGCCAGCTTGTGAGTTTGGGCAGAGATAGTATTCTGGGCTTGGGTTCCTCTTTTTTCCTTTCACCCCAGCTTATAAATGCTCTCAGACAGAAGCAGGTATGTGTTTTGGCTCAGGCGTGGTCAACTCGCGATCAAGATTCATTACAAGATACTTGGATAAACAATAATGCGTTGGAGCTTACAGGGAATTTGGCTTTAGAATGGGAGAAATATACCCGTGCTTTAAAGGCAACAAGGGTGTTTTTATCTGGAAAAGAGGATGAAATTATCTAGATAAGAGGGGACGCATTGGGCGTTCTCTCGGCAAAGAATGCTTATATGGAATTATTATCTATTCAAAATTTGCATGTGATCAAAGGGTGGCGCATGCACATGTGGAAGTGGAACATACAAAAAAACTAAAACTTTTCCTTTAGCTTGTTGTAAATAATAAAATCTTGATGTGGAATATACTTCAGCACAGAGGATGGAACAGACCAGGCAGATACTCTTTGTGTAAGATGGATTTTGAATACACCACATATATCTTCATAAACTGCACGTTCACCAAAGCAGCCTGGAGGAAAATAAAAAGTATCAAGAATTTCACACAAAACTGGAGAGGCAATGATTTAAGCGACTGTTTGACAAATTGGATAGCGGACAAAATGGCATCTCCCAGTATTGCATCATATCTGTGTTGGTATACTTGGCTAGAAATAAACACATCCCTCTTTGAAGGTAAGGAGCCATCATCCACAGTGGTGGTAATAAAGACTTTAGGCATCTTTCAAAAATCATTAAACATTTTGAAGACTACTCCTGTTTGAGCTTGTTGGATAGAAGACACCTTGGAGTTTCTAGTGGCTTATTTCGATGGAGCGGCCCAGTCAGATGGGAGGTGCATCGACACATGAGGTATCATTAAGTGGTCTACAACTACAGGTTACAAGTGGCATCTAAACCTTGGAGAAGGAACAAATACAAAAGCGGAATTGATGGGCTTGTGGGCTACTTTATTCATTGCAAATTACTTGTCCATTACAAAGTTGCAAACTCACGGAGACTCCAAAGTCATCATAAACTGGATAAATAAAAAGGGCAATCTTCGTGTTAGTGATTTGGAAGGATGGAAACAAAGAATCTGTCAGCTGAAGGAAAAGTTTATATCCACAAAGTTCTATCATATCTATCGAGAATATAACAAGATAGCGGATGATCAATAAAAAAAAAGACTTCTCAAATCAGAAGGATATATAGTGCTTCATAAATGGCCCAGTGATGTGGAAGGCCCTCCGACCATCATCAACATATACTAGAGGAGGACCACTACAGTTCCTCAGTCTTGATAGTATTTCTTCTCAGTAGATCCATATAGAAATAGAGTTTTTTTGTATCTTTTTGGTTCCATTTGTCAGTGACTTGGAAGTCTTTTGAAAGGTTGTGTATCGGGGTTATGAATCCCGTTTCTTTTTGGATCTCTCTGTCAGATCGGAGTATCCTTTCTCTAGTCTCTAGAAAGTATGAAGGTGTTTGTACCTTTTTTGTATAGGAACTATTTCCACAGTTTTTATTGTCAAGATTATGTGCTATACTATATTATAGCAGCTGGACTGGTGATGTAAAAATTATATTTTCTTAATATAATGTGTTAATTTTCTTCTGAAAAAAAAAAGTTAAAAATTCAACAGGTAAATAAAAATTTAGGGCGTCAGTACATAAACATAATCTATCCATTGTAACTGTATTGTGAGTGATCCACAATGATTGCAGAATTGCAATGAACTCAGAAATTGACACAATAGAACTCTCAGTTTTTAAAATCGGAAATTCTATTGATATATCGTCGAAATTCTCCAGCGAATAATTTAAAGTGATGTGCACTGATTTAAATAATAATTGAAAACATAAACAACGGTGTTGTCAGAATCACGGGAATTATATAACAATAAATGGAATCAAGTCTCAACAGGAATTGTATAACGATAAATGGAATCAAGTCTCAACAGTTCACAAATACAATCGTTGTGATTTCATAATTTATGTGAGAGTTATTTTCTTCCCATCAAACTATTCAATTAAGTAAATGAGAGTAAGTATTTTAACCCAACATACTAGAACTCGGAACTACAATTGCAACCAAATTAATTATTCATTTACAATAGATTATATCTACTAAAAGAATAAAATGTGAATTGTTAGTTATACATAATTATACAATAAAATACAATAAGCAAAATAGGTTGTAGTTGTGTAAGATCTCCAATCCTAAATTTCGTTTTATCCTTTCTCAAGCTTGCTCCCTTTCCTTGTCCCTCCTTGTTTGCTAATCAACCTTCACCAATACCTCCCATCCAATTATATGGGTACTTTTCTTCCCCTTAGTCCCCTAGCCGCAAAGGGGCCACACACAAAAACCATAAATAATAGCTCCCAAGCTTGCCTCGCAAGGAAGATCTTCCACTCTTTTCAGCAGCTTGGATTCTCAACTCTCACAAGTAAATCACAATCCAACAAAAATTTGGCAGCAGGACCTTACTAAGCGGAAGTGAGATCCATATCCCTTCTACCTTTCTTTTATAGGTAAATTCTCAATAACACTTGTCCACATGCACAAGTAATTAAAATTTTTAATTATTTTATTAGTGATTATTCACCCACACACTTGTCTCACTCTCCCCAAGTTGGAAGAGTAAGTACCCTTTTTATTTTAATTAAAAAGTCATTTTGCCTCACATTCCCCAATGTGTTCCTATTTTTTCCCTTAGTTCTCCCTTTATTCCCCAATTTCTCATTTAATGAGTGTCCCCTAACTAGATCTTAGTTAGAGTTAGATTATGAGTCTTCTTTTTGTTAGACTTAGTGGTAGTTTGACTCAATATCCCATTATATGTGTACACCTATTCTCTCATGTTTTATTTCTTTCTATTTTTAAAATCATTTTTATTAATTTCATGAATGCATGTGTAATTTTCCCAACCTTTAAGTTTTTATTGCTTTTTTTCCTAGAGTTTGATTTTATCTCAATTCTTTTAATTTATTTAATATTTTTTTTTAATCTCTCTTTTGAACTTAGACTTAGATTTAGTCTTAAACTTAGGATTAGACTCTTGTTAGGATTCTAGTTTATAATTTACTGATTAATTAATACTATTTTCTAACAAGGTCTAAATATTTCATTAAGTTCTCTAGGCCATCTAGTTTTATTGACTCACATTTTAATTTATGCGATGTGCCCTTCAAGACGCACCTTCGTGCTCCAAGGATGCCACTCGCCTTTGATTGTTTTTGGAATTTTGTATGACACTTGGAGTCAACACTCCATTCAGTCAACCTTGTGAGAGACTAAGGGATTCTAAGGAATAAATATTCCTCCTTATTGCACGCCACTTAGATTTCCTCGTGAACAACTTTCTTAGTCTTCCCTCATGACATATTATACCTCTCGAACTAGGTAGTTGTTAACCTACAGTTCAGGTCACGATGTGAGTGCTAGTAGGCTATGACAATGATGCTACCACACGTCTCCCTCAAAATGTTTGGTTTCTGTGAATGAGCGCTTTACTCCTTATGTGAGTTAGATTAGAAAGCATCGTCAAGCCTACATCCATTGACAAAAACAATGTCAAAAATCCATATACATAAATTGTATTGTAATCAATCATATATCACATGTGCGTAAAATGAAATACTAAATCAAAATACAATCCACTCCCTGACTCAATCCAGAGTCCAAGGAAGTCCATTGATTCCCTCAGCATCCATAACCTATCATGTGTCCTACACACTTAGGAGAAATCATCATAATATCTGTCAACACATATACATCTAGAATTAATCAATAATTCACAATACATCATTATCATCATATATAACTCATAATCGAAACAGAATCATAATGTATCATAACCGGATCACTTTCATGCAAGTGTCCTCAAAGAATAAGTCAATAAGTGTGCTTAGTAGTATGGGATGTTACATACACCCTCTCTTATTTTAAACTTCATCCCGTTGTACAGTACATAAATGCAAGTAAGAAAATGTATCTTACATAGATCTATTGTAATGTACCTCAAAAAAATCACCATAATTTTTTTTTTTTTTAATTGTACATTTATCTTTGAAAGGTTTCGAGATCTCAAGCAAGTAAGCTTTCTATTAAAAGGCTTGAGTTTGAAGGTTTGTTAGAGTCCTTACTATTGTCGACTGTCCTTACCATTCAACTTAAGTTTTCTAATCGACAAAATAATGAGTATTTACTCATCACTTCAATGTTTAATTAAGATCCTGAAATTTATAATTACTCTCTTATCTGCTAGTACCTAAAACACTATCACCGTCTTAACAATACAAACAAATTTGGGGTTTTATGACCAAAACCCTACATAAAAATAATTACCCTCTATTTGCAATACAATTTACCTGTAAAAACGGTCTGTTGCTTCCATGCCTCTATCCGGAATGAAGACTCTTCAATGTTCTTTACCAGCTCATTCATTACATTGTTAGAGTTGTTCCCATAACAATAAGTTTCTTCTAGGTTCCTACAGTTTGTGAAACATAACAGAGGTCAATCGGGTTTCGGTGATTATAAGTGCCGAGCACAAAAAGAAACAAAGGGGTTGCGTCGTTTGCCAAAATGGGAGAAAGCAGGAAGACTGTGGACCCGTGTACTTCGGGGTTTCGAGGTTCGGGACTTCGTGAGTTCCAGTACCCAAGAAACAACATATACAAACTTGCGAAAAAGTCCAGTGTATCAGGATTTCGGGGTTCGGGATCCACACACCACAACTCTCGAAAGGTGAAAAAGGGAAGTGGGACCCGCCCATCGGGATTTCAGGGTTCAGAACTTCACGAATTTCGGTACTCGAACATAAACATATCCAAACTTCTGAAAAATGCGAAAGAGGTAAGGGTGTAGGCCCTACAAAATTCGGATTTCGGGGTTTACTAACTCCTGATGCAAAACATCACACGTCGTCAAATGCCGAATCATGAAGTCATGAAAAGGTAAGGGTGTGGGCCCTACAAAATTCAGATTTCGGGGTTTACTAAATTCCGATGCAAAACATCACGCATCACCAAACGCCGAATCGCGAAATTACGAAAAGGTAAGGGTGTGGGCCCTACATAATTCGGGTTTCAAGGTTTATTAACTCCCGATGCAAAACATCACACATCACCAAACGCCGAATCGCAAAATTGTGAAAAAGGTAAGGGTGTGGGCCCTACAAAATTCGGGTTTCGGGGTTTACTAACTCCCGATGCAAAACATCACACATCACCAAACGCTGAATCACGAAATTGCGAAAAAGGTAAGGGTGTGGGCCCTACAAATTTGGGATTTCGGAACTCGGGGTTTCGGGGTTTCAAATGTCAAACAACAGCGCAAGACATTTCCCGAATTCCGAAAGGTAAAGGTGGAACCCGTATTTTTGGGATTTCGGAACTCGGGGTTTCGGAGTTTCAAATTTCAAACAACTGTGCAAGACATTTCCCAAAGTTCTGAAAAGGTAAAAGGATTAGTAGTTCGGGGGTGTTGCGAAATTTCTTAAATTCGTCATAAAACTTAACTGTGGAAAAGGAAGACCATTTAAACAAAACCAGTAAGGCATAATGGAAAAAAAAAGAATTCCTTTGATAGACGTCAACTCTCCAGATTGTTCAGCATTTGAAAAAAAACAAAAGGGTTTTCTAGATCCCTTCAATTTCCAAAATTTGGTCCTTTACAGATGTCCTCACTTTCGCTCTGTGAGACAGTAGGTGTGGAAGGTTTCAATATCCATTTACCTAACATGATTCTGAAGGTCTAATTAAAGAGATTTATACGCTTATACTCTGCAGAAGGGGTAAAATGGGATAACATTTTTCTGTATAGGGTAATCTCTAATGTATTTACTTAGAGCCGCTTTTAATCAGTGTATTGCATGTAAATAGTGCTAGATCTGTGCATCTAGTAAATGCAAGAACCATTCCAGTAGACGTATTACGAATATATACATATATAAACATGGATTTCATTCACATATATTCCTCATAACGAACAGAAAAAATGGGGACCGTTACAACTTCGTTTTAGTCAAGTACAATGCATCAAATAAAACAAAAAGGGGTTTCTAGGCTGCTCGAAAAAATTAATTCTAGCGGTACATCTACCCGTTTCCCTTCGGCACAATTTATTCAATCCTGATTTGCTCCGATTTAGATCTATTTAATATATCATTCATAGAAATAAACCTAATCCCATATAGATTAGTCTCTTCTAGCCTACAGAGTGTCCTAACATTTCCACTACAGGTTAAACCTATCATGTAGCTGGATCGGTTCTCATAACTCAATTTGCATAAAAATAAAGTTTCCTGGTACTTCCAGTTCGGATTTAATAGATACCTAACATCGGGTAAAAACATTCGAACATAGGAAGGGAATCATTACATTTCCTATTTAAACGAATATAATGCAT